>PVHX01000071.1:95962-274173 GCA_004024805.1 Geosciurus inauris | reverse complement strand
TACCTGGGGCACAGAGAAGCATACAGAGTGAATGCCTTATGAATGTGAAGGCAAAAATCAGAGTAATGCATCTACTAGCCAAAGAGCACCAAAGATGAAGACATTAGAAGCTACAGGAGAGACAGATCCCCTTCACATCCTGCAGAAGCGACCAAAAATGCTAATGTCTCACTCTCAGATTTCTAGCTTCCAGAACTGTGAGATAATCCAGTTATCTGTTATCAGTGCTGTTTAAACCACCCAGTCTAGACTTTACAGCCCCAGTAAATTAATATAGGCCCAGATGGAGATATATCTCAGAAACTTCAAAGAACATGCAGAAATCTTCAAGAAAATACACCAAGAACTTTTGGAAAATGCATTAGAGAAGATGGAAGGCACCAGAACACCATAGGTGGGCTAATTTTACAATTTTTAAAGGCAATTATGTGAATTCCACAAACCTCAGATAAGTAAGCTCCCAATGAAGCCATTAAAATTGTTAAGCAAAAGTTTGTATCAAAAATGTATGATCCAATATATATTCACTAATATATTGTTGATGAAATAGATTGGTAGTTTAACAAACTGTGGGCTTTGTTCATCATGAACTTAATTATATATCTGGAGAAAACTCTTAATAATATTCTCAAGGTCAAAACAGAGAAATACGCAGGAGGTAATATGGAGGTACATTCTTAGCATGCTGAACAACCACACCCAAAGAGTATTGATTAATGAAAAGATGTGAACTTGAAAAGATGTCTCCACAGTTGTATGCCACGAGGCTACTTTAACAAGATTGAAGAGAAACATGCACAGCATGTTTTGTAAACCGGTGACATATACACAGCTGATGAGGATACATGATCTTCTGAATGGCTGAGTCTAAAGTCCAGAAATCATCTACCTGAGGAATCACTGAAGGAATTAGAGGTGTTTATTCTAAGTATATTCCAATTAGCTATTGCTGGCCTCTTCCTATACACTTGCTTCCCCATTCCTTCTCTTAACATATTTCCAGTCCATTCTCTAAAATATAGTAGAAATCATCTTTTAAAGACTATAATATAACATACTAACCTCTTCTACAATTTCACATATAATTATGGTCATATTTAAATTTTTGCTTTATATAGAGCTAGCTAGCACTCTGACTTGCCCCAAAAGTACAAGCAGCATACCCTACTGCAGGGAGGGGTGGTAAAGAGTGTTAGTCTGCTACTACCACGGTTATTGATCTTTTATCACCCAACAATGCTAGTCCCCTCTGGAATGGTCACAGTGGTTTGATGACCCATTTTCCTTGGTGCCTAGCTCAGTCATAAATCCTCTATCTCTGTGGTTTACACCATTATCAGCTACTCCTACTTAGGGTACAATCTACATCAATGATGATAACATCTACACTATTTTCTGGTCTAGGCCCCAGGGGCTCAAAAGCTCTTCTCTTGAATACTTTGTTCTCAGCCTGGATTTTCCCTTTTAGTCCTCAGGGTAATTTTATTTCATGAATCTCACTGCCTTTTCATGAGATTAGGATTTAGTCAGTGGTGTTGGCATATTATGTAACCAGGTACATCAGTCCTTTCTCTCCCAGAAGGTACTGGGCATCTTATGTAGACTGATCTCCTCCTGAGGAATAAGTTTTATAATGCAGAATACAGTGGCATTCCCAGGATGTAGCAGAATTTACTAAGTCAGAAAACTTTCTGCCCTCAGACAACAGCTAGAAAGTTACCCAGGTGATTGAGGAAATCTGGCTTCCTATATCTAAAAACTTGCTCTCCCTTCCTATAACACCCCCAAATAAGTCAAATTCTACCAAAGCAGTGTTCAAAAATCTTTCTTGCATTTATGCTAAAAATACAAAGTTACTTCCATGTTCTACAAGAACATGTTTACTACAATGGCTTTGTCCTACCTCTCCAGCCACTTACTGTGTCACCCTTCATCTCCCTCACATACTAGGTTCATTTCCCTTCTTGAACTTTCTCCCCTAGGGCCTTCCCACATATAACCTTGTCTTTCATACTCTGAATTGCCCCTCCTTACCCACTCTTCAGCTTGAATTTCACCTCCTTTAAAGATTCAATAAAAATGAAGTCCTTGATGTTCTTTATAATATCCTATTCTTTTTATTTTATAGCACCTATTGCAAATTATTACATTTACACACACACACATACACACACACACACACATATTGTTAATGTCTTCTCTCACATGAGTCTGTAAACTCTGCAATGATAGAGCCATGTCTGTTTTGCTCATTGCTACTGAGCAAGCTCAGTGCTTAACAATTGTCCTCAAGATAAATCTAATTAAATAACTGAAAGAATGAACCAGAAGTGCCCAACAACAGAACCACCAGCTTCTTTTCTTGGAAGAAATCTTCATTGTACATCATATGTTTTACAGAAAGGGTTCCTAAGTTAGAAAGAAACATCAGATATATGACCCTACACTTTGTAGTTCTGGAACTAATACTTTATAAGATATACATGTTATATGGATTCTAAGAAGAGAAGGCCGTAATAATCTGGGAAGCTAGTAAAAGTTCCAAGGAGAGCTTACCTGAAATAGAACTGAGGTAGAACTTAAAGAAAATGTTTGACTTGAAATAGCACAACATATAGAGTTCAGAGACATGAAAATGAACAAAGGGAAACGAAAAGATAAATGAGAACATCTTCCATGGGAAGATCACTGACTTCATATGAGAGAGGTATGGCTTACTAGGTTAAGCCATCATAGTAAGGTCAATTGCTAAAATATTTCATCTCAGTTGTAATCCCCATCTCTTAGAGGTGGGAATAAAATTTGAGCAATTCACCTGGGAATCCTGAATATGTTAGAGTGAGAAATAACTAGAGGTAAAGGGTGAATAAAAGGGCTAGAAACCTACTATAACAATCATGAAGCTGAAGTAAATAAAGAGGTAATATTCTACATATTTAACAATTATATAAATTGGCCCACTGCAGAGAGCCTGCAGCTCACAAAAGCAACAGCAGGAGAGAACTGGCAAAGAACTATCATAGCTTCAGGGGCACAAGTGGACATTAAATGCTGATGCTGAATGCTGGCACTGCCACCAGGGTACCATCTTTTCTAAGTGAGTCTGAGCCCCCATAGGCCTGAGAATGAAGCTCCCTAAGACTATGGGGGCTGAGATGCATGAGCTGAGATAGGCTGCACAGCAAACTGTATTATGCAGCAAGGTATCCACGAAGACGTTAGGATGGATGGAGTACAGGTACAGTTTCAAGTGTTAGTAACAGTCATTTGTAAATAACCTTAATACAGCTAGAAATACAATCCTTAAGTTTAGAACTGAAGTCAAAGTTGTACACTTTGGGGAAAACTAAGGAAATATCAGTGTAAGTGTAAGAGCTCTCAGTAAGCTCTTTCAGTCTGTGAACATTAAAATGAATGCTTAATGGATAAATAGCTTTTTTTTAGAAAAAGTAAATTAAAATTGATCAAAACATATTAGTAAGTTGAAAATCGAGATGTTATATAATATAACACATTATATATATAATATAAAATCATTAAAAGAAAAAAAGATGCATTTTTAAGAATTATCCTCAAGCTCATGATGCATACTAGTCATTTGGGAAACTTCTTAAAATACTGTATTTATAATTCACCAATTAAGTAAGAACAACTGAATTAAAAGATATGATAAAATGACCATGTGGGAGAACATACACAAATTTTGTAAGCTGAAAAAAAATTAAAACTTGAATAGTCTTCAGTGAAAAGGTAATATCTTTATGATAATAAATCTTTATGATAATAAAGATTTATTTAGACAATGAAAACAGTTTAAACTTAGAAGTCAAAAATTGAAAACTATGCATATATCATTTTGATTATAAATTAACTCTTTTTTCCCCACATTTTTATTGGTGCATTATAGTTGTATATAATGATGGGATTTACTGTTACATATCCTTCCACGCACACAATACACAATATAACAATATAATTTGGCCAATATCACTCCCCAGCACTTTCTCCTTCCCTCCCAACCTTCTACCCCTTGGTCCCTTTCCTCTATTAATCTCCCTTTGATTTTCATACATTAACTCTTTAATTGTTCCATGGTATGCTATAAATATTTTTAAATATTAACTTTTAAAAATGTTTTTATAGAAATTAACCTATCTTTGAAATTTTTTTTATCTAAAAATTTATGTTAATGAAAGTTCGAAGAGATATTTCAATTTATACTAAGAGGCACACTGCACTACACTAAATCTAAAGAAAATAAGTTGTTATATATGTTTCAGCAAAAGCAAAACTCAGGAAAAATTCCTAATTTAATAATTCTAGCTCATCTAAGAATACTGTTTCCATTTAATAAAGAGATGATTTATACATAAATGAAATAAAATTTTAATAGTATGACTTAGAATTTTTAAAAAAATGGCTGGGCACAGTGGCACACACCTGTAATCCTAGTGGCTCAGGAGGCTGAGGCAGGAGGATCGTGAGTTCAAACCCAGCCTTAGCAACAGCAAGGTGCTAAGCAACTCAATGAGTCCCTGTCTCTAAATAAAATACAAAAAAAGGGGCTGTGGATGTGGCTCAGTGGTTGAGTGCCCCTGAGTTCAATCCCTGGCATCTGCGCCCCCAACACACACTAAAAAGAAAATTGTTTGGAGTATCCTTAATAGTAGTTGATATTCATAAGTAACCCATCTCCTGGTTATAGTTACCTATAAATATTACACAGCCTATGAGAAGATAAACCCAGAAGGAAAGAAGGTATCATTAAAATCTCAAAAAGCAGCACAGATGTGCTGAGGACATACTGCTTGATCAAGAGAACACCATACTCTAACTTTCCTGTAAATTTCAAAATACAGAAATTTAATTGCCAGAGGACTGATACAAAAGACTGATTCAAAAAATGTCTTAGATTGCTTAAAAAAGTCTAAAAACATCAAATCAAGCCTGTCCCCCTCCATTAAGGTACTAATGATAAGTAAACTCTAGGTTTTTAGTTTTTCTCATTATTAAAGCAATAATACCTCCTTACATAACACTGGTACAATCAGAGATATATAAACCAACACCCAAAGATACCTCTAATTTAACATTTTAGCATTTCTTTTTGTTTCTTCTTTTCAGTACAATTTGAGACTGTATTTATTAATAAATTATGGATACATATATACTATATGCTATTTACCCCTCTACGATAAACTAAAAAATAACCTAAATCATTTCCCATGTAATTAAGAAATGCTTCATCATCATAATTTTTTAACACTACATTAAACTTTCTGTTATGGAATAACCACAATTTACATATGAGTTGTTTCCAAAAATAACTTCTGCTAATGATACTTCAGTGACCATATTTATGCATAACCTTCTGTGTTTCTGATTTCTTAAGACCAGAGTCTTAAAAGAGGTATTATTAGATTAAACAGTATGCACATTACAAGGTCTTGATACATAAAATTTCCTTCCAAAAAAAATGCTTTAAAATATTGAACAGTAGCCCCCCCAATATCCAAGGGAATATATGTTTTAAGATCCCTAGTGAATACATGAAACCACAGATAATACAGAACCCCATACATATACTATGTGACAGCACCAATGCTATGAATGCAAACAACAAAGCCAATACACTGTTATAATGTAAAATAATCTCTGTAGTTTTAGTTTTTTAAGTATCATGGGTAAAACAGGGTATTGTATTTTTAATGTGCATTTCCTTGATCACAGAAATCAACATTTCTTTTTTCATATCTCTTAAAGCATTATAAAGATGAGTTTTTTGTGTATTAACTCCTGATATTAAAGTGTTTTTTAAAAATGTTTATAAAAAGTTTATTTATAATGTCACTGAAGACTGAACTAGTATTGTCTTTATATTTAATAACTAGAGATAATATGTCAAATATGCAGTAAAATCAAGACTAAAGGCTGGCTACATCATAAGACAATAAACTTCTTGTGCCAACTCAGTACAGCTGAGGCATCTAGGTGTTCAACTGTGTAGGTTCTAAAAAGTGTGCCCTAGTTGGAAATAGTCAGATTTATCATATAAATTGATACACAGTACCCCACCCCGATCTGAGGTTTTACTTTCCATGATTTTAGTTACCTGTGGTTAGTCAACCTCAGTATGAAAATATTAAATGGAAAATTCTGTAAGTAAACAATTCATACGTTTTAATTGCACTTTGTTCTGAGTAATGTGATAAAATCTCATACCATCCTGCTCCATCCCACCAGGTTGCTGATCATCCGTTTTCCAGTGTATTCACACTGCACATGCTACCTACCCAGCAGGTGCACAGTAGCCATCTTGGTTATCAAATCAACTGTTTCATTGTAGTGTTCATGTTCAAATAGCCTTTCCTTTACTTAATAATCCCCAAAGCTCAAGGATAGTGATGCTGGCAATTTGAATATGCCAAAGATAACAATAAGATTCTGAGAGAGACTGACAGACCACATTCACATAACTTTCATTACAGTTTATTGCTATAATTATTCCATTTTGTTATTGTTAATCTCTTACTATGCCTAATTTATAAATTAAACTTCATCTTGGATATGTATATATAGGAAAAAGTAGAATATATAGGGTTCAGTATTATGAAATCTCATACCATCCTGCTCCATCCCATCCACTGGGGATCTTGAAACATATATTCCCTTGGATAATGGGGGGCTACTGTTCAATATTTAAAGCATTTTATTAGTGAACAGTCAAATCCAAAAATTAAAGTTCCATTTCTGCCCTATCAAATAAATGAATAAAAATTGAAACTCTTGATGTTAAGCCAAGAGTTATTCCTGTTTAACCTGTAAAATATATTAACAAATTTCATCCTCTGGACTGTTTTTATTACATTCACTTTTGCCAACATTTTAAATCCAAAGGTCCATTTCAACTTGACACTTTTAAAGTATCCAGAAACCTCCACACTTAGCCTTTATGTATAGATGAGTTATTCATATGACTCTTAAGAGTATTCCCTTACAATTCTGTAATTTAGTAAAATGCAACTAAACCTAATTAAGTCTTTAGGTTCTGATTCCTTTAATGTATGGAGAGACCATGATTCCTCTACCAGGGGATACTGTGAGTTTACAGAACATTTCTGGGTAGCACAATAGCACACCATGCTTTTCAATAAGTAGCATTCCCTGTCCCTTTACTTTCAATAACTCCATTAGTATGTACTTGTTGACAAATGAAGTATTTATTTGTAGTCAAATGTTAATACAATATGATATAATCATATACTTATAATACCTACCTTCAAACATCTTTATACTATATTAATGGTTGAATGCAACTGAAGTACAGGATCATATCAAAGGACCCTTGTCCATCTCAATATTGAAAAAGACCTTACAGAGTATTTTTTGTAAGCATGATTAAAATAGAATATATTAATAAACCTCAGAAAAGCACAGAAGTTAGATCAGTTATATCATTATATATTTGTGGTTCTGGACTTTGTGTATTAAAATTATATGAGGAAATTTTATAATCATTATAGATGCCCAAATCCCACTCTCAAAGATATTGATTAAATCAGTATAGGGCGGAACTGAAGCATCAGTATTTTTAAACATTCCCAGATGATTCTAATATGCATCTACATATTAGAGAATCACCGATCAATATATTAAGGAGAAACAAGTTATAAAGTAGTACAGTGACTTGCAACAATTTACAAAAGAAGCTGATTGTAGAATCCAAGTCTCCATTTTTAAGAATTTTATGAAAATCTCACTCTAGCATAAAAAAAGTTTGAGTATGTGATATTACATAACCTGGAAATAATTAAACACATCTTTGAGGCAGCTACTGCAATTCATTTGAATTTAACCTTATATAAAATGCTGACAGTCAAAAAACTACTGCCCCTTAACTACTGCCATGAGTGGTCCTTCTGTCATGCTGCCTTAATTTCAAAACTACCATTTCCTTTGCTTCTTACTCTGAATAAAACAAAGCAAAAAAAAAAAAAAAAAAAAAAAAAAAAAAAAAAAAAAAAAAAAAAAAGTACCTTCAAGTATAACATAAAAATTAGCAAATTAGCAATTATATTTTGCCATATGTACAGATAAATGTCTTCATAAATAATCTACAAAAAAATGAACAGACAGCAGGAAAACAAATATGAACAGAATCACTGCCTTAGGTGATGGGCAAAGAGTTTCCAAAGCAAAGCACTCTCTCACTCTTGTCCTGGTTAAAACCTGTTTGTCTGGGGATTGGCTCAGCTGCTCTAGTTCCAGCTTCCCAGCCTTCCAAGGTGCTGACGTGACCTTGGTTGTCTCTTTGCTGGAGCTGGATCCAACTAACAAAATCCAACACATGCAGGCACTTGTTTCTCCATCATCCAGTGCCTTCAAGGGCAGCAGAGAACCAGGGAGTCAGTTACCTCTTCTACCTTTGCCCTTGATAATTTTTTATCCTCAATCCTTAAACACTGCCCAAAGATGATTAGGTACATGGACACAATGACCAGCACATGAACTGATCAAATGAAGGTAAACAAAACATATATCCAGTGAAATACAGCTAGTTAAACTACAGAATTTTACAAAAAAAAAAAAAAGTACCTAGCAAACCAACTGAGTTGGAGATTCTACATGAAAAAAGTCAGGCAGCACCTATCTGCCTGCAGTCTGTCCTTCCTTCTTCCTTCTCCTTTCTTTCTTAGCTTCCCTTCTTCCCTGTCTTCCTTATGAAAAGATAATGCAAGAGGTTAGAGGAAAATATATCTTAAATATTACTACTAGAGGCAAATATTATATGCATATTTCCTGAAAATCAAGTATCTACATCCACAGAAAGAAATGGGAACACTATGCAAAAAATTATCTCTCTCCTACTTTTGGGAAAATGGCTTCCATCTTATAAGTTATATCAACTATAACTTGAATCTATTATCCTTACAATTTTGTATTTATCAATTATTTGTAGTAACAAACATGAGGTCAAGATCAACATGTGTGATGAAGAAGCCTCATCTTAGTCTCTTGTACCAACCTAACACTGTGGCTTTGCAAATACCTGAACTTTCCTCTTCAACTTTTAGCTAGTTAGTGATTTACAGCATGATACATATGAAAATATTAATATGTATAAAGACAATAAAACACTGCATAATTCCTTTCCTCTTATTTCTGAAAAAAGTATATAGATTTAAAAATACTATTTCCTATTCTAACATACTAAAGTAACAAATACTATCATCCTTCACTAAAAACCACACAGAAGTACATAAGCCAGAGTGATATGAGAATTCCGTTGAGACAACTAGTTCCTGACTTGTCCATCTAACTAGAACAAGTGACTTTATTTCTCAACTTTCCAGTTTTCCCATTTGGAAAATGGAGATGCTACCTATTAGAATGGCTGTCAAAGTATTAAAAGTAATCACAAATGTTCACACATAGTTCAAATATACAAGACACTCAACTGGCTTCTTTCTATAACCTGAAAACGAAACAGGCTACCCTGTCATTCCCCCTTTCAAAAATATGTTCTTATAAACTACAAACCACCACAGAATATTTCACATTTTAAAATCATGAAATTTCTAAGATCCCATATTGTGATTAAATAGAATAAAAATAACAATTAGTATGAGTGTAGGAAAACAGGAATTCACTTACATATTCACAATAAAACAATAAACTGGTATAAATACTCTGAAGGGCAATTTGGAAATAGCAAAATCTTCAGAAATTATTTAATGAAGCATTTCTACTATGCCAAATTTATCATGAGGAAGTAATCTGATTAAGACATTAAAAGGTAGAAACAAAAATATTTATAATGATAAGTAGCTGGAAATCCCCTAAATGCATATAAATAAATACAATACAGAATAAACATTGAGCAGCATGTTACACATAGTAGTTAAGAAGACTCTAAAATCAAACCGCATAGGTTTGTATTTTGGATCCATCATTTAATAATTAAATAATTGTGGCCATTAATCTGTTTGAACTTATGTCTGACCCAAAACCATGGTGATAACAGTAATTATCTTGCAGACTATAATCAGAAAATGCAGATGATGCAGAGAAGTTACTAAGAGACTGATGCACATAGTAAGCACACAGTATTGGTTAGGATTATTAACATATGACCATTATATTAAGGCTATAGATCTATATGTACCAGGAAGTTATGAGTGAGAAACATAAAACACTATAAAAGATATATTTCACCCCATTTTGGTAAAAATCTGCATATATATGTTACTAAGTTTGTCCAGTGGCTGTTACTTCTGAGAGGTGGGGAATATGGATGGCTTGTACTCTCTTTTCTGTATCTTTCTCAGATTATTTTTTAATGAGTAAGCACTTCTTTATAACCAACAAAAAATTTTTTTAAAATGAAAAAGTCTATAATACTCTATCTTGAAACTTTATTTTACCTTCTGAGAAAATTTAAATGACCAATTTATAACTTCTGATGTAATCTGTAAAATACCCACAAATCTATGTTACTACTAACTGCATGATTAATTTGCAAATTTAATCTAATACTAGTGTAACTCAACCTAGCTATGCAAAATTGCTGTTTTCTAACTAAAATAACTGATGAAGAATATATATCAGAATTTATACAGGACAGTTAAATCACATTTTATAAGCAAAACATGTATTTTTATTTTATTCAAACAAGAAAATTTTACCTACAAGCACAAAACAACATTCTTCACTCAATACATGTTACTACTTCCTCTTTGAAAAGAAAAAATGTTAAGTATAAGAGACCTAATCATGTTATGAACAAAACTATGTTAATGTCAGATTAGTAAGCAAGTGACCATCAACATATTTTTTTTAACTTCTCTGATCCTTAGTTCCATATTTTTAATATGAAGGAAATATGGAGCCTACCCTATTGTCCTTTTGCAGGATTAACTGAGATTACAACATGTAAATCTGTTGTACATTATAAGCATTGTAAATGATACTAAATTTTTGGAGTATGAGTAGAAGCTCTGCTGCTTCAGATTCAGTGAAGCATTGGCGTTTGTTTACATTTAGTTTTCTTTATAAAACATATTTTTATGTACAAAAGTAGATTAGTTACAGAAGTTGGCTTGGATATATTTATATTTTAACATGTAGCATTTAAGCTAATTGGTACTGAGCACATAATTATTCATATCTTCTAAAGCACTGATCTGTGAGGGAAGAACCAGTTTTGTTTTTTTTTAATTTCCAATTCATCACAGACAAATACCTTTGTATAATATAATAAATGTAAAATTTTACAAATACAAAGTATAAATCTCCAATTTTTATTACTCCAGCAATTTTCTATAAAAGTTTTATATTTACTCAATTTCTATATTTATTCCCAGGCAGACTAGAAACAAATACTTTCTAGTCTACAGATTGCACATTAAGTAGGACTGTTCTAAAGAATACCTGATTTTAAGAATGATGGACACCAATTATTTCATGATAAACTATAAAAATGTACTTATGATGTTTCACTTTCAGAGATCTCCATTTAAACTAGATAGCAATAAACAACAAATAATTAGTAAAACGGCCATCTTAAAACGTTATTTTACAACGCAACTAGATAGCAACTTAATACTGAATTAATGTAGAATGGTACAAAATGGCTTCCATACTTTAGTCACTAAATAAGCTATAAGACACTACCAGTACAAGTAACCTCACAGGGTCACATTTAAATTACTAGATGAAGTTCCTCACACTATTCTAATTACAATAAACTTAGAAACACTTGGTAACTTTAACAGAACCTGTTGCTAGTCAAGGTAGTACTGAAAGTCTATGTATGTGGGGGTCGAGATAGTACCAAGAGTTAAAGTCCCAGTAGGATAAAGCCAAAAAGTTAGTAACATATATATAAAACATGTAAATGTTTAGTTGTGTTTCTTAAATAAAACAAAATACTCATTAGGTATTTTCTTCTATGTAATGGCTTCAACATAATCTCTTGCATTAATGCAAATTAATAATAAAGACTCTACCTACACAATTGAACCCCATTAGGGCTAATCTTTTATACATATATACATTGTATCATATGTATTACATATTACAATAACATTGTATAGAATATATTGTACATAATATATGACATGTTATACAATATAAATATGTAGTACATGTATAATGTATATACAATAAGTTATATGTAATATGATATATGTAATATATACATATGTGCAGTACACATCTTAGTGATGAATCCAAATTTTGTATTTTCCTTATCACTACACTAAAAATAATACAATGAAATAAAGATGAACAGAACATATTCTTCCTTCTATAATGACAATTTAGTTTGTCGATGTAACTTCACATCTTCAAGCCTGCCTTAAAAGAAACTCAGAAATCATGAAAATATTTTTGTTGGTTATTTAAAACACTATGTAGTGACTGGAATTGGAAAGGAAGGTAAGAGACAGTCTCTGCACCAGCATTAGTCATTATTTCTCTAACTTGGAAGAATCCTTCTTCTTTCTGATGTCAAACTAAAAGTATCTTTGCCAAGATAGTGCAGAAAATGCATCAGAATTTAAATGGAATAGATACTCCAATCTGCCTTAACAATATACCAAGAAAAAGAATTATAGTATACAAATTAACTTCATATGGAGGTTTTTGTGGCAACTGACACTATCTACTGTTAAATGATTCTGAGATTACAAAAAAAAAATAGTTCAAATAGAGAAAATCTTTCCTTAGGCTCCAAATTAAATTTATATTTAATTTTAGAAAGCAATGATTTAAAATGTTTAACATGCGCAAATGGAAATAACTTTATGTCTCCAAAGATATAAGGCCATAATCAGCTATCAAATGAATAATCCAGCAACTTTCAGAGTATTTTTAATCAGTCTCTGTACTCCATCATACATGAAATACAGTACAGCTTGTTCTATGTTTGGTCCAAGATGCTAATGATAGTAGCTGTGGCAATCAAATCAGTAGCACAAATGATAGTACGTTCACACCTAAAGTGCAAAGGAACATTCTTTCATAGCACTTTACTCTTACTTTAGTTCTGTCAAAAGGACAGGAAATAATTCCTCCCTTAACAAATAAGCCTGCCATTTCAGATAACTGATCCATGACGGGTTACTAGTATTCAAAACTGACACTTAAAACAGTTTCACCATGAAGCCAACAGGAAGTGATCTGCAGACTATAGACCTCAATTTGCTACAATAGATTTTTTTTTCCACTTTCTTTGGTGAAACCAGGAAGAAGCACATATAATACATACTTTAATATATATTTTAAAGTTGTAGTGATTTTCATTCTTTTCAATCATAGTATATTTTAACTAGAATTTGTGAGTGGCATCTTTCATACAGGACACGTATATATTTCCAGAAACATTGACGACTTTCTGTACCCAGGAAAGTCAAGGTGTGGTACTGTTGGCAGTTGTCAAGGTATCTGTTTGCCCAACTTTTATCCAGTTGGAGCAAAGGTAATAAGCTCTTAAAGCATAAAGAGAAAGTAGAAATAGTAAAAAACTTCAGATTAAATTTTCAATACTGAATTATAATGCATATTACATACAGTACATAATTATTAAATTCAGTACAAACAAAAATAGATCACAGTAGTTCACAATTCTCCCAGACAAGTTTGGAGAGGTTTATTTCGTACTCCTCTTTGTTTACTCACAATGTAAAAGCAAAATAAAAACTTTAAAAGAAATAAGATATTCATCTTGTAAGATTTTAACAACTCATCACCGGAAACTTTAAAAAAGCATTAAAATCCACACCATAGAACAAAATGTGTTATAAAAAGACATCCTTAAATGAAAGGGGGGTGTCGATTATATTGAAAAATATACTGTTGATTCAGCTAAAAATCAAGTATTCCATTCTTCCTGTCACATTCCCAGATATACTAGAAAAAGGGAAAAAATAAAGGAGTGTTTCCTCAGCAATACTCTGCTGCTCTACAACAGCAAGCAAATCAGCACTCATAGAGACATCAAGAAGGAAGCACATGTGAGGAACGGGGCAGCCAAAACGTTCTTTTAAGCTCCAGAATATAAGTAGTAAAGGAAAAATAAAGGCAAGATTGCATGGAGTCAAGGAACTGAGTGGAGACTCAAGACAATATAGTGGTCAGGATAATGATACTATAAACAATAATAAGAAACACAGTTCCTATGATGTTCTAAATACCATATAGGAGTTTAATAACTGATCTAATAAAAATCTAAGCAAATGTAACAATTCTGGCTTTATACAGGTAAGCCAACTAAGGTTCAGATACTAATTTATTCATACAAGGTCACTCAGTAGCTAGTTATTACTTTGGATAAACAATGAGGAACTGAAAAATGACAACAGACACACAAGTGCATGTACACACACACACACACACACACACACACACACACACCTGTATGCCATAGCTAATGGTAACATTTTAAGCACACTGTCTCCAAAGCCTGGACTGATAGCTTACTATTCATAAAAGGCTCATCAAAAATACGTTATTAATGCTTGCAAAAATAATCTTATGATTTATCAAATCAACAGACTGAAAAAAGAATTAACAAAATTTAGTGAGCACTTAATGAATGTGTGCTGAATGAAATGATGAGTGAATGAATAAAGATGATAAGTGATAAAGTAACAGGCTTATTATTAAAGGAAAGAAAAATTTCTTTAACCTTTCTTACTTCTACTTCCATTTCCTGAAACAAAATGTCTTGTTTATAATAAAACTATATACATGATCTTCAATAAATTTTTGTTTTGTAAACTTTGTAATATAACATTTGATGGTAGTTTACGTTATAAGGTTCATACAGATACACTAAAGATGTTAACTGTAAAAATTTATTAAAGAAATATACAAAGTTCAAATAATCTCACTGCAAAATTCCTCCTTAGTTATAAATGCTGTGATAAGATTTATAAGGAAATGTTAAAATTACTTTGACTTTGCTAATAATAATGTATTTTGAAATGTACTAAGAGTGATACTAATTATATAAACAGCATATTCCGGAGAATTTTAGTATTCAAAGATCTATTTTTCTGGATAAAATAGTACTTCATTTCCTTTATTTCAGTGCTTATACACCTCGGATCCTATTTACAACTTAAATAAAGTAGAAAGGTCTACAGAGGTGGCCATTCCATGCCTAGAAGCATTGCAAACCCTCAGAAACACAATAGCAGTGCAGCTGAAACAGTACCTGTTAACCTTTCTTCTCAGGCTACCCAACAAGTGTTCTAAGAGTTTTATATCGCCGTGGTTTTAAAGCTTAGTAATCTCTCTACTATTTCTTCCAAAGAACAAAAAAAAACAAAGAGTTGAACTCAAATACAAACAGTAAACCACAGGGCAGAGACAAGGCGTTCTCAGGCCAATCCTTAACAAACTCGTTGCTAGTCCTGTCTGCACCATCCCAACTCTCCTGTTTCTCTGGCCTTGAGCCAAGAGTATCATTTTACTAAGTGAAGAAAAAGACTTTCATTCTTCCAATCTGTACTACTTTCACTCCGACCTTGTATTCTTGCTTTTCCACATTCTCTAACTATGGAAGCAAAAGCCTCCCCCCAAAAAATATTCACAAAGGACAAAAAAGAACAGAAGAGAACATCTCCTTGTTCTCTTCCAGATAATACTCAAAATACTAGTCATATTTTATTTTTATGATTGACTGACTTTTTTGAGATGGGTTTCACTCAGGTTGCCAAGGCTCAACTCAAACTGTCTATCCTCCTGCCTCAGCCTCCAGAGTAGCTAGAATTACAGGCATGTGCCACAGCACCCTGCTCTGAGAACTGTTAAACACAGATAAGGCATGCACAGAAGAGGGGGTCTGCTTGTAGTCAGTGAATTCAGGTAATGCATCCATTGTTCCACATTAGTATGGTCTGGTGACGGAACCCCAACTAGAACAAGCTTGCCCTGCATTTTCCTTTGCATTGAGATGTCAACTTTGATAAGGTCACGCCTTAAAAGATCCACATAGCGTGCAGCACACAGACGGCAAAAGCCTTCAGCCATTCCCATGCTCAGATAAGACTGCAAAAAGAAGAGGAAATCAGAACCACATTCACATACACAAATAGATTTACATGGCCAGCCCATTTATAACTACACCTATCTAGATCTTTCCATGCACAGAGACCTCAATGGAGTCAATGACAAAGGTAACTCACACAGCCCTCTATGTTTCTATCTCAAAATTTTCTCAAGGAGCTCACTGCTTTCCTTCACTGGCTTCCTTTGAGGAGCATCCAAAAGACTTCTTTCATTGCTCTGATGGTTTGTTTCAATTCCGGTGACTCCCTGAAATGTCCAATTCCTGAGCCTTTATTCCCTTGAATCTCCCAAAAGATTTGACTTCTACTGCAAAGCTCTCTCCCATGAGCTCCCCATAGAAACCAATTCCCTAGACTGCCTTCCCTCCCAAACATTCCCCCAAGATCCAATCTTCTCCCTAGCTGTTTTCCTTTCCAACTGCTCCCAAAGGAACTTAATCTGACATCACTATGAGTGAAAATATGTAAGAAGTTTGGGAGGGACAAAAGAATACCTCTAGAGCAAAGGAAACCCCCATAAATACACAATGAAGGAATGATATTGTAATTCCTGAACTGGTTTTCTCTTACCTTTTCCTATACACAATACATTGTATCATCTCTGATCCATTCAAACATTCTGAAACAACTTGATTAAATAACTTTATCTGGAAAATTGAAAGAAGTATAGAACATCTATAGGTGTGAAAGTACATGCATGCATATATACATATATGTATATATATATTTTTTTCTAACAAAAACTACAAATTTACTAACTTATAAAATTGTCACCAAATCAAAGACAAGAACAAAGATTCTTTTATGCTTCTTGACTATCAAACATTGGAAATCATAACCCTGAAAGAAACAATACAAAACAGAACTTCTTCAACTAAAACTATCGATAGGTTGGCATCTTGTTGAAAACTTCTCTTGCAAAAATGCTACGCTCCAGAGCTCACTGCTTAACCAAGCTCTTTCAGAAAACTCTATTTCATTCTAATGTTTGCAGCAAAATTTAAGAGTTTTCAAATTAATTTTCTGCCTACTTTCAGGTAACAATAATATGTCTGGGACAAAAGATGAATGTATAAGCTGTGGCAAAACATTTTCTTTAATCAATAAATTTCATAGCCAGAAACACAGGGACAAGATTTGACTCCCCTTTTTTCCTTTTAAGATATAAACTTACCTAACCTGTCTTTATTTAAATGAAAACTTCAAAATTGGCTGCTTAAAGAACAAAAAGGCCCTACCATAATAACTAAAAATAATGAACCAAAAAATTAATACAGAAATACTAAATAATAAATGAATTATATGTGGTTAATACATAATACTTAGATACAAGAACTGAAAAGCATCACTCTAGAGCTAAAAAATTTCATATAATTTTAATTTAAATTATGTATAACCCACCAAGCAATACAACATATGATAAAGAACAAATATAATGTGATATTGATTAATTATAATAAAGAAAATTATTAATTTGGAAATTAACTACATCACACATAGAAGGCTAAGGTGAAGGGAATGTGTCATTCAACAACAGGTCCATTTGTCTATTGTGACCAAATTCTCCTGTACTGAATCAGAAACACCACTTTGGGTTCCCATACACTGAAAGAGGACCATGATAAAGCACTTGAACTGTTAATAAAACACAATCTAGTCAGGTGCAGTGGCGAAGGCCTGTAATCCCAGAGGCTCAGGAAGCTGAGACAGGAGGATCGCGAGCTCAAAGCCAGTCTCAGCAAAAGCGAGGTGCTAAGCACTCAGTGAGACCCTGTCTCTAAACAAAATACGAAACAGGGCTGGGGATGTGGCTCAGTGGTAGAGTACCCCTGGGTTCAACTCTTGGTACCCCCTACAAAAAACCCATAATCCAATAATGCTTCTTAGAAGATAACTAGAATTTCTCATCACTTGCTCATGAAAACCTTAGGGCTTAGTGAGAAAAATGAATTATTTCTTACTTGGACAAGATTTATTATATTTATGGCAAGAAATATAATAATTCTAAGGTCTCATAGTTTGGCAATATAGTTTTTGAAAGGTAACATCTTTGAAATCTTGACTAACTGTATGGCTCATTTTAAGTATGTGTGTATATGTACATTTGTCGATTTTCCATTAGAATCTCAAAATTCTAATTGTAGAATTCTCTCTAAATGCTTCTCTCACTATGGAAAGAAGAGATTTGCTTATCTGTAGTGAGAACCTAAATGGAACTTAAAAGACAAGTTATGTAAATCATGGGTCAAGTTTAGTCATTGCTAGAACTACATACTTACCTTTGTGTATCAGAGTTTTGGGTAATATTCTATACAATCTTTCCCCAAAACAAAATATATGCAAAAATATATGCATATATGCAAAACAACATATATGCATACTTCTGAACTTCTCAGAAGATATTACAAAAATGCTAGAGCCTTTCTAATAACATTTTTAAAAATTATCAAAAATATGGAATGCGGCAGAGCAAAACACATGCTAAACTGAAGTCAAAAGACCTGAACTGCATTTATGTACTAACTACATGATCCTGGGCAGTTCGTTAACTTTCCTGGGTCTTAGTTTTCATATCTCTAAAACAAAGAAGACCATGTTACTTCTCAAAAGCTATAATTAAATGAATGTAAACAATCAGGGGTAAGATGCTAAATTAGGTCAAAAGGTAACACTAAAATAGCAGCAACACTATACTGAATTATGAGGAGGACAGGGTGAATTGTGGAAAATTTACTGAAATTACTTCATAGCAACCAACAGGCATTATCCTTTTCAGAACTTAATGAGATTCCCCAAAGTATTCAAAATGGGTGTTTTGTCTAATGTCAACTAGGATTACACCAATAGCTAAGAAATAGAATAATAAGAAATACAGAAGATGCAGAATTATTCACTGGGAAGTAGGTGATTTTTATTGATCAGAACTATGGCATAACTTTATAAATTTCTGAATATTGCTTTTGCACTTACATAGTACAAAATAACTTTGCTCAATGTGGTACTTGTGCCATTCCCCAAAGCCCCGTGTTCTTGATAAGCAGATTTATGTGCATGTAAAGACATAGGGATCAGCTTCTAAAAAACCTTGTTCATGTGGCCCACAATTTCAGAGAGCTGAGCTACATGCTGAGCTACTGAACTGATGTGACCTGAGATCTGATTCCACTGCAATCGCCATCGGGCTATAGTGGTAGTGTTACTTTACCAAAATAAACCCCTCCTCAAAAGGAAAACGTTCCAAGAGTGCTTCCAGGTGCCAACTTCTACTCTTTTGGAACAAAATTCCACTAAGTTAATATGGCTTTAGCTGTTTTGTTTTGTTTTTTAAAGAAGGGAGTATATATATTTAGATTTCACTCATCCTGAAATCCAGTCTTGAAGAATATATACAAACACAATGCCTTTCTATTCTTAATATAAAAAGTAATACATGTTCATAGCAAAAAAAGGAAAAACACCAAAATTAAGATCTAAAGAATACTATATATAAAAAATTATAAAGTTCAATACTAAAAAATGACCATCATTAACATACATTGGCATATATTCTTCTCACCTTTTTTCTAAAAATTTGATATCCTACAATGTAAACTTGTGCAAACTTTGTAATTTTGTATTTTGAAAAAATCCTTACCATAATTATCTTTAAGAATATAGTTAATAGCTGCATCTTATTATACTCAACTTACATGCCATTTTTAAACAATCAAATATTATTTAAAATATTTCAAAGTAACAGTTAATCTGAATAAATAATATGTAGCTAGTGGAATATATTGCATATTTTCTTGTTCATATCCACCTTGGAATTTTAGAGCTGCACATTCTGGTTAAGATAACTATAAAATGAATAAATGCTTGTATCATTTCTAAAATGTCCAAGATGCTATGAGAGGTATTTTGAACACACTCACTCTGATCCTTACAAAAGGTATCAGTATACCCTTTTTTATAGATTAAGAAACCCATTTTCTGAAAAGTTGAATAATTTGCACAACTGCTAAATGAATCCTACCAAAATTTAAGATGTAGCTCTTGAATGCTGTATCTCAGCAGATATTCAGTGTTCTCATTTATAATTAGTAACTATACCATAACTCTAATGAAAATCAACTCCTGAAACCACCATCACCATCACTTTACAGCATGGCCTTGGACAATGTTGTATTTAAAGGGGATAAACATAAGCAAAGTAAACAGAGAAATTTACATAATTTCTAAAGTTGCATGTTATATAAAAAACATAATTTCTAAAATGAATACCAGTCTTGGTTTTTGTAAAACTGGTGTCTTAAAACTGCCACTTATACACAAATAACAACTGTTTGATGCTATTAAAATATAATAAACCAAGAAATTAAAAAATTACAATTATTAAATGCACACAAATAAAAACTACCAATAAATGGTTTCAGTGAGAGGAACCAACATCTAAGTTGGGCATGGGGGGGAAGCAAATTAATGGACTACACTAGTGTCTCACAGTTCCACTGGCAAGGAATTTAGGGGTTGGCACATTTAATCCCACTTCATAGAAGTATTATGTTCTCAAAAAACTAACAGTGTGGTTTGTTATTTTTCTTTTCTTTCTTGACAGTATTATCAAATATATTTGCATAGTTCAAAAATAAAAAAGCTTAAAAAGACATCTAATGGAGAATTTTGCTTCCATGCTCGTCCCCTATTGGCTCAGCTCTCATACTTCTATCAACAAACACATCCCCAACCAACTAATCACTTTATTAATTTCTTGTACAGTCTTCCACTTACTTTTCATAATTACCAGCAAATGTTTCCTTTTACTTTTTTTTACAAATGTAATTTATTTTATTCTGTCTCTTCCCTTTTGTTTTGGGGTTTCATTCTGGTTGTTGTTTTGTTTTGTTTACTGAGCAGTATATTTTGGAAATCTTTCCATATTCCTAAGTTCCCTCATTTTATGTACATGCACACAGCATATGCACTGCATAATCATTGTTACCATATTAAAGTATATTCACAAGTATTCCAAGCATCCTAATCTTGCACCAAAGATAGTTTAGTAATAAATGATTTCTAAGTATTAGCAGCACAAGTTTTTAAAAACCTCTTATAATGGTCTTACCCCACTTATATTGCAAAAAAAAAAAAAAAAAAAAAAAGGTATACAATGGGCGATGATTATGTGGTAAAATATAGTAATATTCCATTGTTGAATTACCTAATTTATCTAACCAGTCCCCTACTGATGAACGTTATTTGCAAAATCTTTGCCATCTTTTGACATTAAAAACAATGCTACAATGACTAAGTTTGTACAGTTAACGTTTTACAAACATATTTTAAGATAAATTTATACAGAGTAGTCAAAATCTGCATGCATTTGCTCTCATTTACATTTATGTCAATTTATACTCCCATTAACAATATATGAAATTCCCTGTTTCCTTGCAGCATTGCCAACAGAGTATGCCATAGAACTTCTGGTTTTACTAATAAAATGGATTAAAATGTCACTGCAGTTTTACATTTCTCCTCTTCTGAGTGAAGCTGAGTAACCTACATATATGTGAAACAATTGCATTTTTCTTTAAACTATTAGGATAATCTGACCAAATTCCTATTACATAGTTACTCTTATTGTCAATTATTAGGAGCTATTATGTATTAGGGAAATTCATTTGTGTTCATTAAATGAGTTGGGTTTTTTTTTTAACATACATCTTTGTTTCAATTCACACTTATGCTGAGGTTCAGTTTGAGATATGGATGATGTTATATTATCTGTCAAATAATATAGCATGCCTTCCTTTTCTTAAGCATTCTTTAGCATATTCTTTAATATAGGTATTATATAATTACATGAAATTTGTGCATTAATTTTAAGTTTCCTATTATTTAATAATTTAATTATTTATTTATGGTTTATAAATTACTTTTGAAGTTTATGGGTATAAAATCCTATCATGGGTAAAAAGTAAATTTTTAACCGCTGCCTTTCAAACTTTTATGCTTCCATTTTCATTCCTTTATCTAACTACATTAGCAACTTCTTCTAGCACAATGTTAAAAAATGATGAAGAGCCGGGCACAGTGGCTCAAGCCTGTAATCCTAGCACTTAGGGAGGCTGAGACAGGAGAATCGTGAGTTCAAAGCCAGCCTCAGCAACGGCGAGGCACTAAGTAACTCAGTGAGACCCTGTCTCCACATAAAACACAAAATAGGGCTGGGGATGTGGCTCAGTGGTCGAGTGCCCCTGAGTTCAATCCCCAGTACCAAAAAAAAAAAAAAATGATGAAGAAAGTCTTGTTTTTGATATTAGTGAGTGTATGAGTCTTCCAATAAGTCATAAGAGTTTCTGGACCAATATAAACATGTTTTATCACATTGAAGAAGTCTCTCCTTTATTCCTATTTGTTGAGTATAGAGAATGGCTATTAACTTTTGTCATGTCTTTTCAGTGTTCATAGATATAATGATATGACAGATCTCCTTAGTTTAGTATGATAAATGTTAGCAAATTCTCTATAACAGAACCATCCTCACATTGCTGAAATAACCCTCACCTGTTGATAACATATAATTACTAAAGGAATCTATATTGCCAAATTTGTTCTTGTAGAAACTGTCATGTTTTTAAACAATGATTATGTGGCAACTGTGATGTAAAAAAGAAAAAAATCCCATACCTTAAAGCAATAAAAAATTATCAATGAGAAACACTTAGGGAAGAGGTCTTGAATTGAGGCTGGGAGTGGGTAGAAATTAATTGATTGCTTGATTGTTATGGTTCTACTGGTTAGGTACTGTGTAAATAACATTTTAATATCCATCTCACAGATTTTGAAGGCAATTAAGTGAATTAATACTTAAAAAAACAGACTGTCATTAAGTGTCTCCCTGAATTCCTCCAACACTGATAACCAACCCGAAACTTGAAGTTCAAATAGCATCCAAATTCATATTTTCAGTACTCACATTTGTTAATAAAAAAAAATAGGGTTTCTTAGGGGAAATGAGTTTTATTCCTCAGAGAAATTTAAAATTTAATCTTCCCCTAAAATAAAAAAGGAGATGTGTATGGGTGCACACATACATGTTATGGGGCAAAGGCTCTTTATTAAGTTTGTCAAGTACAATGGATGTTTTCAATAGATTCTAAATGCAAACGCGTCACAGAAAAATCTAAAAGGGCATTTTGAATTAAACAAAAAATTGAGATAGGCGAATTTTGTTTTGTTTTTCTATCATGTTTCACCCATCAATTTACTGTTGGGTGGACTTGAGAAATGTAATTAATAGTGGTCATATTAATTAACTACATGGTGTACAATGTTGCATGAACCCAGTATCTTCCCAAAATAAAGTGTTTGAATGGCAATATAAAACTGAGGGTGAGAGATTCTTCTAAAAGTCCCCTAAACCAGCCACAGTGACACAGGCCTGTAATCCCAGCAACTAGGAAGGATGAGATAGGAGGGTCACAAGCTGAAAACCAACCTTGGCAATTTAGTGAGGTCCTAAGCCATTTAGTGTGACCCTGTCTCAAAATTTTAAAAACTAAATAAATAAAGGGCTCAGTATTAAAGCATCTGTGGGTTAAACCCCCAGTTCAAAAAAAGTTTCCTAAAAATAGTGAAGATACAACCCTCCACAGCTTCTGATGCAGTAAGACTTTGATTAATAAATGAACCTCCTAAGAAACAAAAGCATACACCTATTTAGGGGAAATTTTCTAAAATTTAGGCAAATGCATGTTAACCCTTGTAAGTTGCAAAACAGCAACTTTACTTCTGGCTTAAAGAAGGCAAAACCATAGCTAAATCAAGTGATGTTGGGGCATCGTAGCTATGAAAAAGATAATAATACACATTGTGATAAGTCATTTTCATGTTGCTATATAAGCCTTAACCTAATTTCATTCATGCACTACTCAATAAGTTTGCTGAGCTTTTAGCCAACATAAGGCACTGGCCTAAGAGAAAATTACACAATTCAATGCCTTGAATATGAAATGGTCCTAACTGGAGGCTGGTAGGAAGAAGTAGTGATGGCAGAGGAAACAGAACTCCTAGCCCCTTCCAAATAAATACAGCACACTTTTAGACAAAATTCTGCAGGCTTGAAACAACAGAAGAATTAAACCTCAACCTCATATGGAATATTTTCTTTTATTTCTTTGCCACCCTGGGAAAAGACCTGTTTTCCTAGTGAGGTCTCTCAAAATGATAGCAGACTAATCAGTACCAGTTCTTGAGATAATGCAGCTTGCCTGGCTAACCAGGCAGCTTGCCCATCAACTTCAGATCCACATATCTCCCAAATTATAATCAGAGACTGGTTCACACCCTGAAACCAATCCATCACTATGATCTCCCTGCCTTAGAAATAAGTTAAAGGAATAGGCAAACGTGCTTCATGACTCAAACCATCTGGATCTTGACAAATGTGTCCCCTGTACTGTCATGAAATGGGCAACTGGTGTTGAATCAACCTTTTCAGTAAACTAAGAAAGCCGAATTATTTATACAGCATAATAAGTACATAGATCTTATTTTCCTTTAAAACATTTTAGCAAAGAAACAGTTTTCTTATTGTCACATTGTATGGATTTATGACAGGAAAAAAAAAAAAAAGCCACACAAATCAGAGCTTTTCTTACACTGCATACAAAACGGGGTAAAAATCTTAGAAATACCAATGAACTGCCTAAACCTAATTTACCATGAAGGAATAACAGATACACTTTACTGACTTTCTAGTTAATGACACTATTTGTAGAAAAACAAAACCGTATCATCAACGTCTTCAGTGTTAAACTCTTCCTTAGTTACAGAAGCACAAAAATGATGTACCACAGAGTGGAATACTCTTACAGCTGCTAAAATCCTGTTTTGTATGTGCTTAGTAACACAAAACAGTATTCAAGATGTCTAATGTTAAGGGAAAATTAATTACATGATAAACAATTTCTATTATATATTCCTATCCATTCCAATGTCTACATGGGAATAGAAAAGAACCTAAATGGAGTTTGAGTAGTTAAGTGAATTATATGTAAAGCACTTAGAATAGTGCCTAATACACAGTGAATGCTATATGTGAGTTTCTGCTGTTATCATTTTGCATAGTAATTGATTCTGATTGTGGGATTATGAGTGCCTTACCCTTGACCTTTTTTAATATATATTTTCTTGTCCCCTTAATTAACGTGCATTCATTCTATTGAAAATGTTAATAATATCTATACCATTAAAATATAATTCATTAAAAGCATAATTCTCGTATCTACTAATCACAATCCAGGAAAATTAACCCATATTATAAATCCCTCATGTAATTGATATGCCTAATAATTTTTACTCAATGGAATTTAAAGTAAAATTCCAAAGGAAAATGGCTCAGAATTGAAGGTATAGAGGGAAGAGAAGAAATAAATACTAAAATTTTAAACATCTGAGTCTTCTGTGCTGTAATTGGAAAGAAATTAATTTCACAAAAGCTCCTGACCTCAATAAACAAGGCAAGGTGTAAACAAGCAACTGCCACTCAACACGGCCTCCCCAAACCATGAGCCACAGAAGATGCTGCCATGGAACCAAAAGACACTAAATAAATCACCCTTGACATTTACTGCAACACTTCACTCTGTGAACCACTATGGGTCCCATACTCTGCTAACAGCTTTAAATACTTAATCCTCCCAACAGCTTTATGAGAAAGGGGCTTTTCACACTCTGGAGGGCTGAGGAAAATGAGGCATAGAAAGGTTAAGCAACTTATCCAAGATCACACAGCCAGTAAACAGAGCCAGAATTTAAACAGAGGCAGAATCAAAGCTCCAGTTTCTAGTCACCAATAGAGCACCTACCAGGGACAGAATGCTAGACACCTCATAGAGCTTATGATTGCTATGGTTCAGATGTGGTTTATACCCAAGGGTTCATGTGTGGAAAGCATGATCCTTGGTGTGGCAATATGGAAGGTGATAGAACTTTCCACAGGTAGGGCCTAGTGGGAAGTAATTAGGTCACTGAGAGTGATGCCCTTCAAAGAAATCAAGGTAGTTATCATGGGACACTGGTTAGTTCTCATGAGAAGATAACTATAAGAGAACAAGACTGGGCTCTTCCTGGTCTTAGGCTTTCGATATCACCATGTGATCTCTCCCTGTGATCTCTTCCTCTCGCACACACACTCCTACCATGATATTATCCACCATGAGATTTCAGTGAAGGGGGCTATCATCAGAGCTGAGATGAGGCCAGTTCCATGTGCTACAACCTCCAAAGCTGTACGCTAAATAAACCTCTTTTCTTTGTATATCACTCAGCTTCAGGTATTTCATTACAGTAATGGAAAATGGACTAGTACAAATATTCGACAGTGAAGACCTCTGCCTTGCTAAGACCAAAGTCTCCAACAATTACTCTCCATCTATCCTCTGGTTTAATATTGTTACTATTATACTATTAATATTCATTTTAACTGGTAAATAAAAACATAAAATAATACATATTAATGGGGTAGTGTAATGTTTTGATACATCCATACATTATGTAATGTTTAAATTAGTTAAACATACCCATTTCCTCAAACATTTATCATTTCTTTACAGTGAAAACTTTCAAAATCCTTTCTTCCAGCTTTCTGAAATGTATAGTACATTATACTGTTATCTAGTCACTCTATTGTGACTAGAACTTCTCACTCCTACCTACCTGTAACTTAGTACCTCTTGACCAGCCTTTCCCTAGCCCACCTTCCCTCCTACTCTAACTGCCTGTCCTCTTCCAACTCTGATTCCGAGCCCCTACATCTATCACTGTAGTCACTGTGAGCTGCACTTATCACCACTATCATCAGAACTCTAGCTGCCATATTTCTGTTCACTGCTTCTGACTGAGAATGGGAAAAGATGTTTCTCAAGTTCTGATTTGTGATTTGAAGCACATTCTCATAAGTGATTTTAGTTTGCATAACACTATGAATACTATCAATCAGATAAATACCACATTGGTAATTCTGGGAATTTAACACCATTTTTACACCATTTGAAATGAAAATGCCTCTTCTCATTGTGTCAGTTTATCTTTTAAATGATACAGAAAAATTAAACTTTTAATTTTTCTTTTGACTCCTTGGTCTATACCCAAAAGACTTAAAAGCAGCATACTACAGTGACACAGCCACTTCAATGTTTATAGCAGCTCAATTCACAATAGCTAAACTGTGGAACCAACCTAGATGCCCTTCAATAGATGAGTGGATAAAGAAACTGTGGTATATATACACAATGGAATATTACTCAGCAATAAAAGAGAATAAAATTATGGCATTTGCAGGTAAATAGATGGAGTTGGAGAGTATCATGCTAAGCGAAGTAAGCCAATCGCAAAAACCAAATGCCAAATGTTCTCTCTGATAAGTGAATGCTGATCCATAATGGCGGAGGGGACACGGGAAGAACAGAGGAAATTTGGTCAAAGGGGAGAGAGGGGAGAGGGGGCATGGGGACAGTAAAGTGGTGGAATAAGATGGACATCATAGCCCTAGCTTCATGTATGACTGCATATATGATGTGATTCTACAAAAAAAGGAAAAAAAAAGAGGTGCAATAAACACTAAATATAAATAAATTTTAAAAATTACAAAAAGATATGTTGTCTTAGTTCATTTTCTGTTGCTTAAACAGAATACCTAAGGCTGGGTAATCTAGAAAGAAAAGAATTTTATTTCTCACAGTTCTGGTACTTGGGAAGTCTAATATCAAGAGGTCGCAGCTGGCGAAAGCCTTCATGCTGCATCACAACATAGTGGAAGACATCATAAGGCCAGAAAGTGGAGCAGAGCTTGCAAACTCAGGTCTCTCTTCCTTTTCTTGTATGGCCACTAATCCTATCATAGGGCCCATCCTCATGACCTCATCTAACCCTTACCTCTCAGAAGGCTTCACCTTCAAATACCATCACATTTGAATTTAGGGATTAAGTTTACAACACAAGAACTTTAGGGAGATGTGTTCAAACCATAGCATAGTTCTATAACACATATAAATTTGTGTATCACCATAATTAGGACACAAAACAAAAATACATTCCTAATAAAATAGAAAAGTGACTTATAAATGGACTTAAAAGACAATCTCAGTTGCACTAAGAGCTTTGTACCCTATGTTTTCCAACCAACCAGGTTTTTTCTCCTTCCTAGGACAGGTATCCTAGATATAAACATAGAAAGGTTTGGCATATATTTTGCAAAATATACTTTTTATACTTGTAGCATTTTCATCTTTTGATATTTAGAAGCTGTAGTTTTGGGAAACTTTATCAAAATTGCTGAAATTCTTTTTCCTGGAACAGTTTCAACAACTATGACAATTTATAAATGAGCACACATTAGCATTACCCGGATGAGTACTGCTTACCGCGAAGAGATTGCCGGGGAAGATCTCCTAATTGAAATTTTCAAGTACACATATATGCAGTATTCAGAGTCATATTTATGAAGTATTTAAAGAAATATGTTCTGCATTTGCAAAGCTATAACTAGAAAGTCCTTATATTAAAACAAAAGTAAAAAAAACAAACTGAGCAAGGTAGTTGCTAATCTGACTTTTAGCTCAAAGTTCTTATTTGGTCAGGATACCAAACAGGTGGCACCTACAACCTTTTTTCCACAAGGGTATTTATTTGGCACAGGGCCAATAAATGCCCAACTTTAGATCCTAATATTCTTTAATACTTTTGTAACCATAAAGTTAGCAATGAATGCTAATATTTTGTACTCATAAAAAAAAGCTTCAGTTCAGGTATGGAACTATCTTTGGGTTGAAAAGACAGTAACTTTAATGCTATTATTCCATGGAAAATAGAATAGTGATCATTGCCACAAACTTCTTGAAGCTCTCCAGTGTGATATGGTGTCTACAATTCCACTACAGATTTATTACTGTGACTTGAAACAAAATTTCTAGAGATGCAACCACAGAAGCACACACACTACCATAAGACAGCAGTACCCTAGTGAATTATGCCAATCTTTAAAACTCGGCTTGGGTTAATTTACTGAAATTGTTCCATGACAAGATGGAAAACTAAGAAAAAGGTTCCTCGGGCCTCCAGACAGGTTTTGGTTTGTATGAAGGACCGTAAAGACCTACCAGTATCATATACTCCTGAGAAGGAGGCAGGACTGAGGACGACACTGGACAAAAGAGCCACAGAGGAGGTGGGTCTGTAAAGGAGACTGCTCGGACAGAGGCAAGCATAGTACAGGGACCCAAAGACAATACTTACAGCCTGCACTAACTACAGAGCCTTTGGTAGAGCGATGGTGCAGGCCCCTTCCTGCTTTCTAAGTACTCATCCCACCACAACCTCATTTTTAATGAAATAGGTCAGCCTGACAAAGGGTAAATGACTAAGCCGAAACAAATTTCCCTAAGTTTAGCCAGAGGAAGTTTCATTAGAAGTCTAAAGCCATGAGCCAGCACAAACAGGACAGATAAAAGTGTGAGAGAGAAGAAACACGAGAAGGACAAAGAAGAAAGGGTGTACCACTGTTATTACTCTGTTACAGATGACGCATATAAGGAAGTCCGTAGGAATTTTGCTTATTAATACTCTACCGTACTATGAAGCACAGCTTACATATGTATCCATCTTGGCCAGCTCCAAATTACAAGAATAAGCAGGAAGCAAGGCTTAGTGGGATTTGAGCACTGAGTGCAAGATATCTGTACAGATCTGGGTTCAGAGGTCACCATCTTATATAGATCCCTACTGTATCCCATTCCCACAAGGGCAGGTACAATCAGATCAGAAGTCACTTTCACTAGCAATCCTGAAGGAAAAAAAATAATAATGAATTAATCAATAAGTACCATGCACTTAGAGGGAGGTACACATCAAAGGAAGGAGCAGTCTCATTTGTGTGACATTTGTGAGGTGGTAGCTATTTGTTTGGAGAAAGAATTTGCTATTGAAGGCAGACTATGTAATAAAAGAGCCTGGGTCTCTCCCTTGGTCTTCCCTATCTAGAGGAGTCACATCCATCTCTCTTTCCCCAAGGGCAGTCCCTACTTCCACCCTATTCATGAAAACTCACTCCCTCCCCTTAGTCATTTGTTCATATAGCACTGACGAGAGGTACAGCTACTCTGTGCCAGGTACAAAGGCAAGAAGATTCCAGGTACAAAGATGAATAAGACACAGTCTCTGTTTTGGAGGATTTCAAAGTCTATGGGAGAAAAAGACATAAAACAATAATGTACAATGTGGTAAATACTATCATAGAAATATGTACATATTCAGTGCTACAGAACATGGGGAATGACTGTATCAAAGAAACAATAACATTCGATCTTTAAGGTTTGGGAGCTTGCCTGGTTGAGAAAACGAGCAGAAATCTTTAAAAGGGGGGGGGTATGCAACAATAAGGAGATATGAAAGAACATATTATGTTAAAGACATGGCAAGTGTCTGTGGCTGGAAGCACAGTGTAAGGGAATTTCAGGAGATGAAGACAAAAAGATGAATTGGGCTGTTTAATAAAGGGTATAGAATAAAATACTAAAGAGCTTATTAGACTTCATTTCATTGGTAAAGGAGTCATTAAGGTTTTCAGGAAAGAGGGATGGCAAGCAAATGTTATTATAGAAAAAGGTGACAAGATTACAGAAAGAATACAATTAATTCTATGAATCTAACTAGAAAGCTGATGACCTACAATTCTTCCTAAGAAAACACTGTATCCTGTGCTTTAATTATATGAATATAATTTGGAAAATGTCTCAAATTCACATCTAAAATACTCAGCTACCTAATTTTTTTAATCTTATGACTTCACTCCGCTAAATTTCCTTCTCTTTAAAGGAAGAATGCATTATTCTTCTCCATCCTACACACAATATTTTTCATAACATATTCAAAAATAATTGCTAATTGGTTAAGATGCATAAAATTATCCTATAGGATCTCTTCTAGATATCTGTTTTATGCTTTCTATGTTAATTCTATTCATCAAATTTATGCTGTCTGATGCTGCTTCTAACCTATTTCTACAGACTGTTGGAGAAATATAAGGTCAACCAGGTAAGTGTTTGTACAAGTGCATTTAAAACGTGCAGCTCTTCTTTCCTTTTGGCTCCAGGTCATGGGGATATGGCTTCCTATCTTAGGCAAATCAGGACTTGGGTGCCATGCTGATACCATTAGCTATATTTCTTACATTCCGTAGTAATTCAATGTGGAAGCTGGCGTCCCTGAAACTGTTTAGCAGGTCATGTAGGATATTCCTGAAATTCTTTCAATATTCTTTCTAACATTTGTTCAGTTGCTATAAATTAAGAGACCCTAATAAAATGCTTGTGATTACCAATGGAATTCATGACTGGCAGAATGCAGGTCACTAAATGTTTTGACAGTATCTGTGTGGTACAACAAAGAACTACAAAGTTAGAAAAGTCTTTTTATAAACACAGAATTAGTTTAAAATGTTTATTACCACACTTTTGTATAGAAAACTAAGTGGAATATTATCTGTTACCATTCTTAAGAGTTCCTTCTCAGTTTGGTTAGAACGAGCACTAATCAGCTGTTGAAATCTAAACTGATTATTTCTGAAGTGTCAACAGATGCACAGGTTCTCTGGCTAAAACAGGAACATGTGTCTATTTGTCGTCAACAGACTGAAGGAATACAACTGAGAGAGAAAATGGTAGAGAATAGGAGAAAGAAAACACTCGGTCTTAACAAAATGCAGCAGGAAAATAATATGTGATTTTATAAAACATCCCAAACAAAAAGAATTGGAGGCTAAGAAAAAGAAAAATAAGTTAAGGCAGGTAGAGAAAAGAAAAATGAGAGAAAAATGCAAAGACTTCATGTATGCTGCAATACAAGTATGAAACATATCTTTGTAATTTTAGTTTTTTCTTGAGAAGAGCTATAACCTCACATGCAAACCCTAAAGATACACTTCAGTCATTCCTTCTATTATCCATTACAAAAGGGGCATTTGAGTGATGGTAACATCTGTAATATCCAGTTCCCAGGGCAATCACTATCTGCTTCCCCAATGCATTCCCTTCCCATTCCCAGCATAGACACTATTTCATAATGTTTCTTAAACTGCCTGGTCATCAGGATTACAGAGTCACAGGCTCCTGCCTTGAGGATTCTGATTCAGCATACCTGGAGTGAGGTCCAGGAATCTTTAGTTTTACAAGTATCCTCGATGATTCTTATAATCAAGCAAGTTTGGAAAACAGGGCTCCGTGACATAACTATTTTTAAAATAGCTTGGTTGTAAGGATTATTCTTCCCCAAGAAGTTCATAATTTCTTTATGTTGGGAGACCTCTAGGGTACTATGAGACCTTGCTCAAGCACCTTTACCAAATCTGCAGCAACATGATTAAATGGGCTAATATATCTGTTAAAATTACATCCAATCATTTCTCAGGCAGTGAGTCTCTTAAGATAATTCTCCAGACTAAAAGCAAGGACATGCCTGACAAAATCAAGTCTGGCTAATCAAGAGAGACTACAACCCTATACACAGCTAGACTTAGACACGGGTGTCCTGAAACACTGGTGATGTCTTTGCAGCCAGGGTCAACTCCTCCCCAAAGGTTCACAGAGACAAAGCTAGCTAATCTCCCTGTTAAATGTGGGTGAGTCATCATCCTAACGATTTAGATTGCTAAGGTGCACATATTGAAATATATGCTTCCTGGCACAATTCCATAACCAATTACAACAGTAAACCCAATAAAGGCACAGTAAAACTGCCACTCAGGGAAGGGAGAAATACGAAGTCATAAGCTAATTCAGATATTACTAATATCCTCAGAGGGACAAATGTAAATGCCTATATCTACTTTTAGAGACTCCAAATTATCTTTTTCACCTACAAATTCTTTATAAGAAATGTCAGCTGGAAAACTGGTAAATTTCCACATCCTAAGCTAAATAAACCCCTGAAAGATGATTCCATTTTCTCCTTAGGAGTTTTGCAATGTCTCTCTATATTCTCTCTTGGTTTTCAAGTCCACTTTTAAGTATTGAAGTGTTGTTTTAGGGTAACATAGTAACTACTCCAAGGTCTGCATAAAGCCAAAATTTTGTTTTGTTTTTTGAAATGGAAGTCTAATCAGTGAAAATATGTCTTCAAAATATGCATAGTTGCCAGTCAGGTGGCACATGCCTATAATCCCAGAAATTTGGGAGATTAAGGCAAAAGGATCACAGGTTTGAATCCAACCTGGGCATATTAGCAAGACCCTGTCTCAAAATTATTGTTTTTTTTTAAAAGAACTAAGGCTATACCTCAGTGGTACAGCGCCCCTGAGTTCAATCTCCAGTACTGCAAGGCAGGCAGGCAGGAAGGAAGGAAGGAAGGGAGGGAGGGTAATATGTACCTTTCAATCAAAATATTATTTTAATTATAATCTAATCTTAATTGCCAACTAAAGATTTAGAAGTTTTTAAGGGTAAAATGACCAAGAGCAACATTAGTAAGACGTAAACTTCAGAAAATAAATTCAGGACTTTTGTCTTTTTTTTCTATTTTTGCTACTTACTGTATGAAAACCTAACCTATAAGCACTAACACAGAACAAAACATCTAAAACTACCCTTGGTTATCTGGCTTTTGTCATAATAAAAAGCAGTGGCATTCTATAGGGGCAGATAAGGGCTCAATACAAAGAAGAACTTTCTAAGAATAAGACACAACAGTGAGTTTCCTTCCTCCAGCACTAGAAGTCAAGTAAAATCCCAGAGACCACCTGTCACACATGTTGTCAAGGATATTCTTGTTTTGTTTAGGAAGTTGTTCAAAATGACCTTTGGGGTCACTTTCAAGTGTTTAATTCAATGGTTATTTTCAGTGATGAGATGAATGACATGGGGACACACACACACACACATATACACACACACACACACACAATTTACCCCAGAACAGAACTTGGAAGTTTGATGATGTAAAATGTGATTCTGGAGGCAAAAAAACAAAGAAGGATCAATCAGTAAGTCCTCAAGCTGTCATTCGGGGGAAAGGGAAAAGGGGTATAGGTTTTTCCTACCTGAGGATTCTCTTTGCATCAAAGTACAAACCCAGGTCCTTGATGACCTCTAGTATATTCCTTAACAGTCTGCCAACAATCTGTTCTTGGGACACAGTAGGAGCTACAAAATTATACAACACACTTGAATGCATAATTGCTCATGTAAAAATTGTTCATGTCACTCAATGAACCTTCTCTGCTCTCAACTATATGTCAGTTTCCCATGTGAGGAAAGCACAAGGTGAGTCCAAACCTGGTAGTTTCATGAACAAGTATATTTAAGTAAGAGAGAATCAGACTTCAGCTTTTCTCAGTAGCCTTAGGCTCTGAGTTTCTAGACAGTTTAACTTACAAATCAATTGACGGACTCAAAGATTCTCAGCATTCTTGAAAACAGGAAAAAATGAACCACGGTCCTATCCTTTACACCCTACACAAAGTATGAATCTTGTCTATTGTATCTCATTTAACAACTTAAATGTTAATTAATCAAATGTTTAAGTAAAGGGCTTATTTTTCTTTCTGAATTCTCTGCTGGCTACTTGGACTATTAGATACCCATATTTTTTTCCTAAAAGAATTAAATAGATGACCAAGTTTCTTAGTGTAACAATCCAAAATTTGTTAAAGTGCTATGCTAAATAGGGTTTCTTATGTGTTTTACTGAGAAGAACTACTGAAATAAAAGCGGATACAGGAACGATAGCTATAGCTTCTGTTCTAGCATGTGCAACATTTGGAAGATCTTTCTTAATATCAAACAACCAGTATCCTCCTATTATCCATAATGAATGTCTCAAAACATGATCTCAAATAAAATCTATTATTTTTCTTCTTCTCCTAGTTCTTTTTGTTTTTTTTTTTTTGGGGGGGGTGGTTACTAGGGGTTGAACCTGAGGTACTTTGCCACTGCGCTATACACTCAGCCCTTTTTTTTTAGTTGTGGTTTTTAGTTTTTGTTTTGTTTTGTTTTTTAAACTTGAGAAAGGGTCTTGTTAAGTTGTTTAGGGCCTCACTGAGTTGCTCAGGCTGGGCTTGAACTTGGAATCCTCCTGCCTCATCCTCCTTAGTCACAGGGATTACAGGCACACACCATCAGTCTGTGCCTTCTAGCTCTAAATAGAGTTTATAATTTAGAATTTCTCCTGGACAATGAAGCTGGGACAGAAATTAAACATAGACTTTCCAGCCAACAGACATATGAAATAATATTTAAGTACCCACAATTAAGAAATGTCAAATGTACCTAGGTTCCACTTTTCTCTACCAGATTATTCAAAATAAATAAAATGTATTGTTGTCAAGGTATAAAAATAGGATCTCAGACACTATTGGTTTTATTGTAAAATTGGTAATCTTTTCAGAGGACAATTTGGCTATACTCTTGCCTACCAAAATGATCACTGCATAGACTTTCTGACACAGCAAATCTACAGCTAAACTACACTATCCTAAGTATGCAAAGGTAAATGGACAAGGACATTCACTGTAACACTTTCTATGTAAAAGTAAAAACCTAGAAACAACCTAAATGTTCATCAGTGAAAGACTAGTTAAGAAACTAGTAAATTTACTAGTTAAGTAAGTCACTGTGTATCCTCAGGATATAATGGAATTATGTGAAGCTAACAACAAATTGTGTATACAAAAAGACACTCCAAATCAAGCTATAGGTCAATATGCACAGTTTAATCATGTTTGTATTATTATTAGAAAAGGGAAAAAACATGTATACACTTGAATATGCTAGCATGTACTAAAAAAATACAGAAAAATAATTAAGAAATTGTTAACAAGAAATTGAGGGCCTTGTTGCTAGATCGCTTTTATTTACATTATCTATTTAGATTGCTCTTTAGACCCACACCATGCAGAATTTTGTAATGCTGGCCAAATCTCCTGTGGGATGATGCTCACCACCCACACCTATCTTCCCCAGCACTATCATGCTATAACACCGAGGTTCCAGCGCACAACTTTCGTAATGGATGGCCTGGTAGTTGACATTTCCTCCATTTTCTCCTTTTCTTCCCATCCACGTTATCTGTGTTGAAGTCTGCGCCCCCCTGGAACTCTTTTAAGAGCAGGGTCAGTGTTGGCCTTAAGCTTGGCTTTCCCCAATGGTATCTTATATAACGGTCAGCAGAAACAGTTTAATAAATGTTTGATTTATTTTTCATGAAATTATACCATTAAGGTTAAAATTTTACTTTAAAAAGGAAGAATCTTCTACTTTCCTACCTTGCAGATCTGGCAATAATAAATCACTTACAGATGTTGAGGTAACTTAAACGTATTAATAATTTTCCAATATTAAACAACTAAGTAAAAGATGGAGTAAAGAAGAAATATTAAAAACAGATCTAAATAAATTTTCTAAAAGATTAGGAAAACATACAGACATGAAGTAGGTATAACATATGGACAAAGGGAGCCCACGCAAAGAAAAAGGAATCTAATTGGAGGAAAGAATGATAAGAATTTCTTTATTTCTAGGAGTTAACTAAGATTTCAAACTCAAACACACCAAACAAAACATTAGTTTCAGCTTCTGATACACATTTATGAAAGTGAATAGGAGCTACATATCAGAATGGAATGATTATTGATTTCTTAATGGATTACTGCTGCACAAATTTATACTCACCAAAAAAGCCATCAATCTTTGGGTAATAATTATAAACCTATCACAGTACATACAGCATTCTGACTGAATTGAAACTTACTGCTATCTGCCGGGAAATGACCAATTTTCTATTTCTCCAGCTGCAACCACAATACAGAATGGTGAGCTGCTACTCACATCAAATGCTATTATAAGACATGGTTTGTAACAGCCACAGCATGCACCACTATAAATTGCTATTAGAAAGGTAAACAATCAGGTCCTGGTGGACTTTTTCTTATTATTTATTAGTTATAAAAACTGTAAATAAAATGAGTATAAGACAATTACACTTATCAAAGACCATTCATTACTAGCAGGTTGTGGAACAGGGGTCAACAGTACATTACCTAAAGTCATGCTGCTCTGACTTGACATCCTAGTTTCAAACCTCTCCCCAAATCTGCATCAGAAGCTTTATAACAACCAACCTAGAGCTAAGTTTCTTTTTAGACCCTAAGTCTACTCTCAGTAAATAGCATTTTTACTAAATACCCAGTGGAACACCATTGCAATTAAGATACTATTTTCCAAAAAGAAAACCCCATTATGTCAGTTCCACCTAACAGTCCTTAATCATTGGATAATGATATGAAACAGTATTAAATCAATTAAATTTTTATATTTTCCAGCTGTAGGGTTTAGATAACAGCACTTCCTTCCAGATAGTTAATCCCATTCTGAATACTTTATTTGATCTATATTACACACAAACAGTCATAAAATGAAGACAGTTAATCCAACTCAAATAAAAGTAATTTGGAATCGATAGCATACTTGTTTGCATTTTCTCTTTAGGTCCTAATCTATCATCAAAATTTGGGGTTAGATACATCAATTTTATTTTCTGAAGAATTATAATGTGTAACTTTTCCACCCAATTAACTATCTTTTTTTAAAATATTTATTTTTTAGTTGTAGGTGGACACAATATCTTTATTTTTCCCTTTTTATGTGGTGCTGAGGATCGAACCCAGCGCCCCCGGCATGCTAGGCGAGCATGCTACCACTGCGCCATAACCCCAGCCCCCAATTAACTATCTTTAAAACATTTATTTCCAAAACATCCTAGGAACTAAATATCCATAGGAACTATAAAGCACTGCCTTTTCTAAGTACTAAGAGACTATGAGATTACCATAATAAACAACCATAATAACTAAAATGCTATTAAGTATAATATAAAATCAAATAGAAAAGCTAAATAAAATTGCCATTATAAAATAAATAAAATAGATTGTGAAACACCACAAAAGATTTGTGAGACTGTAAATTTGAAGATAACAAATTTGGTGGGATTTTTTGTTGTCGTGGTTTGGTTTTTCTTTAATGGATAAGGATATTCTAAATCTTATAGCAATTAAGTCAGAAAAATATATGAATTCTCTAGAACACAAGTGGTAACTTTCAAACCTTAGGAACCCTACATAATAAGTGTAAAAAGCCACAGGCAAATGTTTAGTCTATAAACAATAACAGCAAATTGTGCTAGTAAATGAGCTAAGTGTTTTATGCAAGTTGCTGCATCTACTACTTAAAATCTATAATAAGTATTAAATTATATCCATTTACAGTTGAAGAAACTGAATTTAGAAAAATCAAGGAACATTCTCAGGTCACATAGCTATATGTTGAAAAACATGAAATATTAGCTCATTTCCCACAGTTTAACCTGAGTAAAGACTTGAACCCAGCTCTTTATAACTTAAAAGCTGGTATTCTTGACTACTTCTGTAAAGTGAACCACAAAGCATAAGAACAGCTGCATTCACAGGGACTACTACAGGGGACTGAGTACACAAGCACCCAATATTTGTTGTGAATGGAGTAATTACACAAATAAATGAAAAGAAGAAATGAACATACGAAAAGGAAGGAACATCAAGCCCACAGTCTGAAGACAAGATTTCTAATCACTGAGTATGGTCTCCCTGCGTGATCTTGGGCCTCAGTACGTGGATTTCCATAATACAGGTTTCAAAATGGATACTATAGTGTAAAGCACTGTGCGTGTTACAGACACAGAGAATTCTATTTACAGAAAGGAAAAGATAGCAAGTCAGTCCATGAGTCCACATTTATTGTCTTCTATGTTACTGGCCCTATTCCAGGTACTGAAGCCACATCAGTGAACATGACTAACAACATTCCTCAAGTATGTGCTGGGAGAAGAGACAGATAAATTAGATAATTTTAGACCCTTTTTAGTATAATAAAGACAAATTAGGGTCATGGAAGCGGGGTGTGCTTACATATGGTGTTTAGGCAAAACACTCCAAAGAGGCCACAGGTAAATTGAGATAAGAAAAGAAGGATTTTCCACGCAAAGTTATAAACAAAAGCTGTTGCAAAGAGAAGGAACAGCAGGTACAAAGGCCCTGAGATAGGACTGAACTTGTCATTGATGAAAACTGCTTAAACTTGGGATGTATTTCAGAAGTGGAGCCAATTATTTCTAATGGACTAGATACGTGGTTTGAGGAAAGGAAGAGCAGTAGATACAAAGTTTAAAGTCATAAAGCGCCAATAGTAGCTAAAGAAATCAACTGAGAGAGAAAAGGACCTGAGGATGGAGACATAATGGCTGCCAAAAGATGAGGAGAGTACTAGGTATCTTCTCTTCCTGGAGTAATTAACAACCACTGATTACAACACTGCTAACGAGGTCACTCCTCTATTTCTTTCCCTTAGATATGGGGCAATAGATCTCACTTTTCAATCAAAAGCTTCTATTATTCTGATGTCAATTAACTAGATCATTTCCTTTATCTCAATAGTCAGTATTCCAGAAAAATCAAAACACATGGTAAAAATAGAAACTCTGAAACAAACACTAATCATCATGTTCAAGGGGCTCACAGCAAAGAAGTCGAAACACCAAATTCAAAGCATGAGAGCATTTTCAAGCAATAAATGCTTTGCTATAAAGTGATAAATTAATAGGCACCCATCACTAGAGCTGTGACCATTCAGACTCATGATCCTAAAGACACATTAAAATTCAAAATATCCATAAACTCTCCACTTGAAAAGGAAGCATTTGGGAGAGTGCTGAGGTTCCCCACCATTCTTAAGAGATACTGAAGTAGGTAAAAATGCACTTTGTGATTTAAAACAAACCTTGCCAGTAGCTGACAGTCTTTTACTATAATTCAAGTTCAACCACTCACACAATAAAGAAAAAAAAATGTCAAACAGAAAAGTAAAAATTCACTACCACAAAAAAGTTCTTTGCAGCATAAAAATGTATATGACCTACTATCACTAAATTGCTACTACAGATATACAGATCTAAACCTACACCTTCAGTTCAGTTAGTATTAAATACATTGCTTTCTCATATATAATATTTCCAGTTAAATATTACAGCCTTAATTTACAAATCCTTATGCCAAACAAATTACATTTCATGAGCTTCCAAACAACATACAATGTTGTTGTAACATTAAAAAAAAAAAAAAAAAAAAAAAGAGCAAGAGTAGAGAAACAATGAAAACATTGCTTGTAAGAAGATAATCTATTACAATATAAACAATGAGATGACTTGGTGTTCACCAGGCTATTAACTGCCTTATTTCTTGCAGCCAGAGGAAAGATCACAAACATTTACAAATCAGATAAGGGTTGCTCATCCAACAAATTGCTTGGACATTGTTAGAATACATCGAAAAAATACTTCAAGAAAGGATTAAAGAGTTGGGGAAAGGACTTTTGTAAAGGTTGTGTATCTTATCCCAGGCATTGTTATAATAATTATATCATGGACTAATGTGATAATTATCACAATTGCCCTAAGAAAATTGAGGTCTGGTCTCACAATCTGGCATAAACAGAACTGTTTAACGGTTTGAAGAAAGAACCATTTGATTCATAGGTTTCTAAATGATCTTTCAGATTCAGCTACTGCATAAGAGTTAACTAAAAATGATAGTAGTATTGCATGGCATTTTTATGTGTGTCTACTAAATGACCAATTTACGACTTAAGAGATCTTGGATCAGAGAGATTAGGAATATTCATTAGCCAAAATAATAGTAACAATACCTTTAGAATTATAACTCTTAACTTTTCCAGCTCTTAATGCATATGTCTTACCCATAAATAACAAAAGTGTCTTGGAGTGAAATTCGACTCTTTTAATTAGTGTGCGGATATGCTAACAAAATAGATCAAGACTCTCTACACATATGCTTTTAAAGTCTTCTATAACTTCATCTCTAAATTCTAGAGTGATACTGGCTAAAAGATGTATTTTTTTTTCTGAGCCATGTGAAGCTTCCAAATACTTAGTATTCTGCTTAAATGAATGTTGAAAAGAGTTAAAAGTCTAAACTAGAGCTAACTTTGGAGCACTTATTTTAAAACCGCCTTGTGAGTTAGACCAATTGGGTCATTTGGTCTCTGGTATACCCAATAGATAGCACAACTTAACTGACCAAACCTGTGGGCAATCTGAGTAAATAACATGTGAAACAACTGAGATGGGTTTCTAATGCATTCAGTTAGACAACTAACACAAATTAATTCATAGTTTCTATATAAAAAAACTAATATTTTTTTAATTACTTCTTGAAATGTATTAGGTACTATAAGAAAAGCTTTACTAAAGTTACACATTAATCCTCATATCCCTAACAGTCAAGCACTAACTTCTTTGGATTCTACAAATGAGGAAATAAAGACCAACACAGAATCCAGTCAAGATATAAATCCCAGTCCCTTCAGCTCTAAAGCCTGCTCTGTCTGCTACCCTTGGGCTACAGAGTTGACAGTCATTTTCCCTACACTCAAGCAGTTTCCAGTTGCAGAGAAGAGATAAGCAGTACTCAAGTAATCAAGTATGGGCAACCAAGATAGCAAGAGATAGATGCTTCCAAGATTTTAGAGAGGAAACTACTCCTAGGTCAGAAGGATCATGTAGTTATAGGGACTGACTACACTAAGAGTCTCAAAAAGAGTTAAAGTTCAGACATGACAACGTCTTTTTACATGTACTCTGCTGTGCAAACTTTTGAAAAGATATTCCCTTTTCTCCTGGATTCTTTAGAGCATAAGAGGAAAAAAAAAAAAAGGCACTACTAGTGTCTGAGAATTCCAGATTACACAACTAAGAAATGAATTATGATTAGGATTTGGGTATGAAAACTTGAGAAATTTCAGAGCCACACTGGAAATCCATTCACCAACACATCTAGTGTATAAGTAAACGAATCCATGATTAAAAAAAAAAAATCCACTCTGAGCAAGGTCGGTTGGGAAGAACAAGTACCACATAGCCACCACCTGCCAGGAAACATCTTCTGAATTGCCATCCTCAAATGAAATGCATTATTACTGCATAATTACCATTTCAATTATCCCCCTCACAAACAGAGGTTTATTTGTGATTTGCTTTAATTAGGTAATTTTACTTTCATTTCTTCAGTAATTGATTTGAATATAACAGCATTAATAACTGCCTTATATCCATACAGACATTTCCTCTCCAACAAGGATCATGAGTCTGTCTACCCGACAGCAAAATGTTCAAAAAGTGATCCAAGAATCTTGTGCTTTTAGGCAATGCTTTAGACTACTTTTTTTTAAATTGTCATTATTGATGAAAAGCCAACTAACAGCATATCCTTCCTAGAAGACTATTTGATATAAATTTGATTTAACACATTGGTGGGATGTTTCTTAGTTATTACTGAATTCAACCCTATCACATACTCTTTCATCTAATAATACAATAATAGCTATCATTCTGGTTAATTTACCATGTGCCAATTACCATTCTGGAAACTTTATATACATTGTCTCTAATGCTCATCACTACTCTGACAAGATACGAATGTTCCCATTTTACAAATAAAACTAAGATTCCCAGAGATGAAATATTTGTCTAGGGGACCCACACGATAGGTATCTGGACTCACTTCTTTGTATGAGAGACAGGAAGAAGAAAACCCATTCAAATCTGTAATTTAGAAAAACTATATCTTTATTCTTTTCCAGTAACAAATAAATGTCAGCCAAGTACCACCAGAAAGAATAGATCCTTCTGAGACTGTTCAAATAAACATTAAGCTAAAATTTAAATCTGCACATTCTCTGCAAGATGTGAAAGCATTATAAATAGTATAATGTATTTTACAAATAAAATGTTATTTTTAATAGGCTTAACATTAGTTTATTCTCTTAAGCAATTTAAACATACACCCTGATTTTGTCTTATTATTTATGGCCTTAAACCTGTCCTTTAACTATAATACTCATAAACTTTACCTCATGCCTGATTTATTATCACAAGGCTAATTTTAAAAAAGTGTTTCAATGAGTAAAAACCAACCTGGGGATTCTAAATCTCTGACAGAGTATAATCTCAAAAAAGTATTTTCAAACTGGGTGTGGTGGCACACATCTGTAATCCGAATTACTCAGGCAGGGAGGCCGGCCTGGACAACGTAGTTCCCATTTCAAAATAAAACTTAAAAATGGCTAGGGATGTACCTCAGAGGGAGAATGCTCCTGGATTCAATCTCCAATACTGAAACAAGAAGAAGAAAAAAAAAAGAAAAGAAAGTCTGTCAAACACTCAGTGCCTGTGTCAGAGACACTTGAGGAGGAAAATGGAAAGATAACAGATCAGAGACGAAAACTGGATGCAAAACCCCATTTCATCTGCTCCATATCAGTTTCCTTCTTCATTGCCACCTCCCAAAAAGGGGAAGGAGGAGCACAGAGATTTCTTACTGTTTCTGTCAGGCTTATAGTCTCCCTAATTCCCCAAACCCTCATCCCACTGAAGTGAAGTAAAATGGCAGCTGATGGGCAAGACCAATGTTTAAGGCATCCATAATGATCTCAGAATACAAACCAGTTGGAATTTCTCATACACAAACACAGCTTATCATGCAGTCACTTGTGCAAAAGATAAAAGCAATAGATGAGTTCAAGGTGGCAATGGTAGCAGCACTGGTTTATTAGAACAATCTATTTGAGGAACTACCCACTTTTGCCCTGCTTTAAACAGCTCAAACTCTCAGGACCCCAGTTCTCCTAACAAACCTCCCGCCATCTCAAAGTCCCTGGCTTTCAGTTATCTCAAGAAGTATGCTTCTCTCTACTGAGTCTGAATGTTTAGTAATTTACCTTTGACCAAAAACCATTCTCATCCTATTGCCATATTTTTCATAATCAATTAGGAAGGTTCCTTCATTGAATTAGAAACTGATTTATTTATTAACATCTTCTAAAAGAAGAGAGAAAGAAGGGTATGGTCCAATTTTTCATTTGCCCTTCTACTCTCCCTACTACCAACTGCAGGATTGGCTATTTTCATTCTTGATTTCTTATTGAGCCAGCAATTTTCTAAATTCTCTATACTTCACACCTCTGCTCTTTTTTTCACATGCCTCAAATTATTTTCACAGGTCCTACTCCCCCATTAATGACATACCACAGTTGTCTTGCTAAAAGTTTCTCTTTAAAAATTTAAAGGAAAAAATTAGCAACACTCAATGGAGTTTTAAATTGATGAACATGAAAAAGAGACTGAGGCTCTCTTTAAAAAGTAAACTTGTTTCTCCTATATGTGATAGAACAGAAAATCTAAGTTTTAACTCCATGACTCAGATATCTTTTGCCATCATATGCTACAATGTCTCTTTACCATTGCAGGGATCATTTTAACATGTATTATGTGCATTATTTAGTTTACAGTATCTGAAGCTATAAATGATCACTCATAAAATAATTCAGAATCTATTACATTACCAGGAAATCCCACAGCATTATAACAATTGAGAAAATGCCATAGTCTAACTAACATAGTAATCTAAAATAGTATTCAATAAATATGAGGATAGCATGTATACATGAAATACCCAGACTTCAGTATTTATCATCAGTGACAGTAGTCCATATTCATGAGTCTATAATATCACTGGAATTTCAAAGTTAAACCCATGGGATCAAAGTTATCACTACCTCTCTTGCAGAACAGCACCATACTTTATTTCTTTGAAAAGAGAGCTGACTGAATGTTTTTTTTAATTACACAAAAAATATATGAATTCCTTCTTTGTAAGAAATCCAAAGAATGCACGACTATTCAGAAAAAAAAAAAAGATAAAAGCTTTGTTTACCCTCATAGATCACAAAGTAAATTGTTTCATTAGTTTGATGTTTCCTTCTTGCCCTTATCTTTGCATATGGATACATACTTGGGCTTTTAAAATATACATAGCATTATCTTGTACCTAGAGTTGCACAAAGTCAATTTTTTAGTTAAAGAGAGCTTTTCTGATTTGCTAAAATATAAAATCTCTTCAAATTTGTTACTAGCTATTGTACTCAAACTGTGAGACCAACTGAATACTATTCAAATTCATCAAAATCTATTATGCAAAAAGCTTCTCTCTGATAACTTATATAAAAATAATGTATTTTAAATTTAATTTTGTTGGGATAGGGAATGTTTCTTTTTTGTTTGTTTTGTTTCCAAAATCCCACAATCAAAAACTGTCATTAGGTTATGAATTTGTCATAGTTAATGCAGAGGCAGTATAGAATTCATGCTTTGAGAGTCTGAAAACAGTGGATCCACAGAAAATATATTTCTTTTTACAATTATTTGTTATGCCAAACAAAATGTATTGCTGCTTTCAAATACTTGGTTAAATTTTAACATTATAATAGAATTCACTTTATATTTCAAAATACTATTTTAGAGTCACTATTTTTATTGTGTTTAAAACTTTAAAGCAGTACCAATAAATGATTAGGGACTACCTAGCTTTAGTACCTAAAAATTAATAGCCAATTTCCACATTTTAGAGAATATACAAATGATCTGAGCAATCATTCCTAATATAAATAGATGGACCTTTTACAATCAGGTATTTAATACAAATCCTCAGTCCAAAAATATAGAAATGCCACTTTTCTATCTAAGTGACAACAAATGTATTAAAAATAAAGCTATCTACATCAGATCATCTGGATAATAAAGATATTGATGTATGTCTGATCAAAAGATCTGGAAGACATATTTTATAAAAGGAAAATATTTCTCTATGTAATTATTACTTGTTTGAATTGTGCATGTTTTAAACAAAAACAGTATAAGGACCTTCATGAAAATGGCCATAACAGAATATGTTTTGTATAGCTGTAAAAGAAATGCTGCCTCTTAGAACTCAACCATAAATTCTCAATGTTAATTCAACTGAAAGAGAGCAATGTAGTACCTCAGCACTTCAAAATATTACCAAGCCCTGCATTTGATGTCTTAGTAAGAGGTAGGTAGAGTTGATGTAGTCGGGTATAAGAAGAACTACAGCTTCAACGATAATAAAAGAGCAATGACAAAAATGTCAAAGGTGTAGACACCCAGAATGTTAATTTATTAGAATGTGACTTTACACTGATTAATTATATGCTCCTCAAAATATCTGAAGTGAATAAGAATACTTAATTGAAGCATTTCATCTTGTACACGTTACTAAAAACAGTTTTAAATAAGTGATAGAGAACTGGTTTTAAAATTACAAGTATATGGTGTTCAATCAGTGAATCCTAAATGTGCCAATAAAGACAGGAGTCGTAGTAATGAAGATGATGATGATGGCTTCATGGAAACATTCATACTAATATTAACTTGAATTTCACTGTACATTGTTAATATAGCACCAGAACAGATATAATTCCTGTTAAGAAACATGAAATATTATAGTTTTGCTATGAAATCTCATATGCTATAGTTAGATTCTTTCCGTGACCCCATGGAATTAGTGTGATGTTTTTTCCTTCTGACCTATAAACTAGATGTTCCTTCTCAATCTTCAGTTCATTTAAGGTGTCTTTCCCAGGTGGCAGTGCGATTTTTCATCTTCATTTAGTATAGACATAAGACCTCTTAAGATGCTGACCACAACACTTGTCAACATATCACTGAGCAGAAGTTTTGAATTTATAGCAATAGTAGTTGAAGTATCCTTTATAGGCAGTCATTCTAAGATTGCCTTCGTAGAGTTAAGCTGTAAAATCAACATTTAACAAATTTAAAACAAAAATATAAACCACATTAAAGAAACTGAATGAATCCAAGGCCTACAAGAATTGCTTGTAACCTGATTATAAATATTAACATAGGCTAGAGATTAAATCTGGGAGATTCAGTCAAGAAGGTGAGGGGGAAAAATGCATCTCAGAAGTATATGGCTAAACCTAGATCTAGGGTGTCTAAATCCATACCCATTCAAGGGAGAGGGAATTGGACAAAAGATTTCAACTCTAAGGGCAAGTTATCTCTATTGTGATGCTGAATATATAAGACCTCGGAATATTTGAATTATATAATCCCCTTTGTTCGCATTCAGCTCAGCAAATGACCTTCATTAATTACCCATATAGGTCAGTACACAAGAACAAAATGATCTGGTCAAGTCAACTAGAGTAAGCCAGATCCCATGTTATCCGCTTGGGGGTTTTGTTTGTTTCTTTTATTTTAATGAAGGTATAAACATAACTTGGCATCCTGACTTTAAATATTAATTCTGTAAACTTATTTAATGTGAGTCAACCTTGATATAGGAATATACTTTAGATGTACCACAATTCAAGTTTTGGAACTTGCAAAGATGAAAGCCAAATCATGCATTATCAGTAACTTCATGGGATAATGCTATCCTGTGGGAACCTTTCTATGTAACTGGCTGCTCTTACAACTTTGTCTCATTGTACGTCTTCAAACTTGCACTTTTGAAAAAAATAATGGGTGATAAAACATGATAAGAAATGAATTCATTTATAATGGATATAAATGATTATGTGTACATCACACCTATTTACTTTTAAATGCAATAAGCAATATTACAATCTCAAATAATATCAATTCGTTTGGACCCCTGAAGATAACATCCTTCTCTTCAAAACACCTCTAACAATTTTTAGTGCCCAAACACCAGCTGTGTATCACAAGAAGTAAGTGCTCAATAAATATTTGCTGGATCAATGATTCAAAGATGAAAAGCATCTCTCTTGAGAGTTCTGAAATCTCCACACATAGGACATCTAAGAAGAAGCATTTCTATCATTAAATATATTTAGAATTCTATGGTATATTGGGTAATCTTACATTTTTTAAGATGACATTCAATAACCTATTTTAAGATATATATGTATGTTAATTAACTCCTAAGTAATTTTACTCCAAGGACATAATATTATAAACTTTTGTAAAAATTTAAGTACATTCAAAATCATCTTAAAATAATATGTACAATGTCTGCATATTTACCAGAAAGTTTTCAAAAAGTCTCTGAGTTATAGTACTAAATTCCTTGACTATTAATGTGGCAGAACTGACTAGTATTTAGCTAAAAAAAAAATTACGCATTTTAAATTACATATCTATTCATAAACAAATAGGTTACAGAATAAAGACAAATCATTAGACACATTTGAATATATGGCATATATTGGCCTTATGACTTTTTTAAAAAATGTAACCATGAAAGTTATGATATTAACTACACTATAAAATTATAAAGAGAAGGACTAGTATATTTTATTTAAAAACCAGTAAGTATATCACATTAATCCAGCTTGTGAAACTAGCATTAAAGAATTCCTTTGCCGGGCACGGCAGCACATGCCTATGATCCCAGCGGCTCAGGAGGCTGAAGCAGGAAGATACCGAGTGCCAGCCTCAGCAATTTAGAAAGGCCCTAAGCAACTCAGTGAGACCCTGTCTCTAAATAAAATACAAAAAAAAAAAAAGGGAGGGCTGAAGATGTGGCTCAGTTGTGGAGTACCCCTGGGTTCATTCCCCAGTACCAAAAAGAAAAAAATTCTTTTAAGCAAAGAGATTATTAAAGCATGTGTTTATCCACTTCAATATATAATTTTCATTTAATGGGTCAATCGGGCAAATAAAGCCAAGAATTACTAAGGGAAGAATTTTTAAGAAATACTAAACTATTGCTGAAGTTATACAGGAGCAAAGTAACCAAGGAACAAGCTACATTTCACTAATAAGGAAAGTTCACACTGTAATCTACCCATGTACTTGATTGGTATTCCTTCCCAAATTCTACCCTATTGATGCTTCAAACTCTGTATCCAGAATTAAACTAAACTAATCTTTTCCTGGAAACTTGCTCCAAAATATTTTCTTTGCTAATGGAACCTATCGCCCTCTATCCAATAATTTTGGGATCACCACCCTTAACTCCCTCTTCTCCTTAATTCTACTAACCAAGACCTATCCACTTTTAAGACATTACCCAAATTCTTCTCTTTTTCTTTTTTTAACTTTTTAAATTGATGGATTATAATTATATGTACTAGTGGGACTCATTATGCCATACCCATACATGCACATAAGATAATTTGATCAATCTCATTCCCCAGTATCTTCCCTTGCCCTCCCCTCCTCTTTCTCCTGATCTGCTTGCTCTATTCCACTGATCATTCTTCTATTATTATTATATTCACCAATAATTAATTAATTAATTACATTAATTACTTAATATATTATAATTAGATATAAAAGCAAGATTCATTGTGGTATATCTGTATGTAGACAGAGCATAATTTGATCAATCTCATGCTCTCCCCTCTTCTCTCCCTCTGGATCCCCTTGTAGAAAAATGGAACCAGATCTCTCTCACGCTTCTCTTTCTTTTTTATCCTCACTACCACCAGCTCTCATGCTTTCTCAATCACTGCAACATCTTATTAAAGACGCCCTTATCTGTAGACTGGTCCCTATCCACAAACTTTTCCCCCACATTACATTCAGTGTGATCCACATCAATGAAAAAGTTGGAATCACTAGCAGAGTACGGTGGCTTATGCCTGTGGTTCCAGCTTCTCAAGAGGCTAAGGCAGGAGGACTAGCTGAACCCAGGAGTTTCAGACCAGCCCAGGGCAACACAGTAAGACCTCATGTAAAAAATCAAACATACCCGCCCCCCCTACACACACACACACAAAATCCCTTAAGTCTGCTTTGTTAACAGCAGCCTTGGCTCTCCTGAAAATGAAAACCATCATCTTAAAATATTCCATCATCCTATCCTGATGAACCTCTACAGAGTAGTCTCTGGCTTCAAACTTCCTAGAGGCCAATTTTACACTCTAGAAATAGCAACCTGCCTGCATTTCCCAGAATATTGCATGCTATTTCTCACCTCTCATTGTGGGTACATTATTCACTGAAAACTCCTTCCATTTCTCTCCTAAAACCTTTACATTTAATTAATCGCCCCTCATGAAGCCTCTCCCTTCAGGAAATCTTCCCAAACTAGTACCACCTCTCACACTCTATAATCATGAAGACACTCAGCTTCCTACAACACAATACCCTGTTGAGAAGTCTGTCCCTGCAGAGCATAAACTCCTGAAGGACAAGGAGAGTGTACATATGGATTCACCTGACAGTGCCTGACATATGAGAGACAGCCAACAAACTTGTTGAATCAATCAACTAGAACCATACATCAAAGTGTCAAATGCCTATAACTAATAATCATATTTTAAGCTTACTTCAATTTTAATACACCTAAACCATTACCCCCAAAACACAGAGCAACAATTTGCTTACAACTTAAATAGGTATCATCAAGTTGTTTTGTTTTGTTTTGTTTTGGGTACCGGGGATTGAACTCAGGGGCACTTGAGCACTGAGCCACATCCCCAGCCATATTCTATATTTTAGTTAGAGACAAGGTCGCACTGAGTTGCTTAGTGCCTCACCCTTGCTGAGACTGGCTTTGAACTCAGGATCCTCCTGTCTCAGCCTCCTGAGCCACTAGGATTACAGGCATGCACCACCTCATCCAGCACTACAAGTGAGAATTTATGGTACACTCAAAAGCATCAAATCAGATTAAAGTTTTGAGGGAAACTCTATGAAAGAATGGATTCTCAACATGGATATATTACTCTGTTAAGAGGATATTTTCTGCTCAGCACTTTGACACACACCGGTAATGCCAGTGATTTAGAAGACTGACATAGAAGGATCCCAAGTTCAAGGCCAGCCTAAGCAATTTAGCAAGGTCCTAAGCAACTCAGAAAGACCCTGTCCCAAAATAAAAAGGGCTGAGGATATAACTCCATGGTAGAGTAACACTTGGTTTAGTGTTACCAAAAAAGGTGGGGTGGTACTTTGTCTCTTCCCAATCCTAATGACTGGTGTCCTTGGCATCCAAGGATAAGCAATGTCTGTCTTTACATATGACCAAACCACACAACTTTATTCAAGAACACCGAAACCCGATTAAAATAACTTCCGACAAACAGATAAACTCTACTTATTTCTTAACAAAAATTTTCACAGAGTTTTAAATAGTAGAGGATATTTTTTTCTCAGTTTTTTATTCCAAATTACCAGAAATGCCTGCCTCTGTGCCATGGACCCATGCAGTAAACAGACAAAAGCAAAAGATCCAGATTCCAAACAGATCTGGGTTTGAAAACAAACCCTTTTTCTTATGAGTCATGGGTACAAAAAACAGCAACTTGACTGCTCTGAGTAATAGCAGCAGTGATAATTTATTAGGTCTTATTAAATGCCAGGAGTTGTGCTAGGCATTTTACATATATTGTCTCATTTAAAACTAACAGCAGCCCATTGGGGTAAGTATTGATTACCCCTATATTACAGATCAGGAAACTGAAACTCAGGGATGTAACTTAAAATGCCCAGGTTCACCAGGCATGGTAGTCCACACCAGGAGTCCCAACAATTTGGGAGGCTGTGGCAGGAGGATCACAAGTTAAAGGCCATCCTCAGCAATTTAGTGAGGCCCTAAGCAACTCAGTGAGACTGTCTCAAAATAAAAAATAAAAAGGGCTGGGGTGTTGGCTCAGTTGTAAAGCACCCCTAAATTCAATCCCCTGTACTGCAAAAACCCAAGTTCACATAGCAAGTCAGTGGCAAGGCAGGAATTCTAACACAGGCCAATATAACTCCCATGCCTCTTCTGCCCCTCAGTTTTTGTTATAATGTGGAGAGACTAGTTATCTACCTCAGGGAATTGTTGCAAAGACTAATAATGTGGAAAGCATTTAGAACAGTGCAGAGCATCCTGTGTAACCTCAATAAATGAGGTCTCTCTACCTCTCTCAATCCAGTGGTGAATACATTTACAATATGGAGGAGAAATTCCTTAGTACTCCTTACTTATTACAGAGATGTTATGAGTCTCAATTAATTAACAAAAGTACTACCATGTTAAAACATGTATATATATTAGATATAAACAAATACAAAAGAGAAAAGCAACATATGCTACCTTGGTTTTGAACTGTGACACTGCTATATTGATCTTTCAGAAAAGCATAGATGAAAATACATCAATATTCAGAATATATCAATATATCAAAAGTTAGGAGAGAAAACCATGGAACCCAGAGATCTTAATTCATTAGGGCTTCCTGGAAGACTCCCAATAGAACCTAATCGATCATGTTACATATTAACAAAAGCACTTCGAAAGAGAAAGACAGATTTGAGCAAAGATAAAGGCAATAAGGATAACTCTTCTATAGTATTTTTTTTTCCAAAGACAGACCTTCATCCCCAACTCTAAGCAGTCTAAAAATATGGAGTGATTGGGGTGGAATGAGTCACAAAGAAACCACTTTTTTCTGTTAATTACCTGCAAATATATATTTCCTTTAGTTTTCTTTATTCTTTTGAGATGCAGTCATGATATTGATCTCTGATAGGTATGAAGAAATCAAATCAGATCTCTTTTTGGTTTTTGTTAAAATTTTCAAAAAATAAAAACTAAATGTAAAGTACATTGGGTATATACACAAACCGAAGTACAATTCCACACAGAGCTAGATTTTACATCAAGCCCAGCTGGTGTCATATTAGGGTGTGCCCTATGAAAATCCAACCAAGGGTGACTGCCAAACTAAGCTATAGAAGACAACTCAGAAAGCTGGTGAATCCCATAATATAAGCTATATTTTAAAAAGCACATTAGAACACTGGCTTGACAAGATTATCTGATATTGCTCCACCCTCATAATAACACTCTTCTATTTCTGTAATACTGTTTTTGTCACTAAAACATGGTTCAGTGTTGGACATGACAGACACCCTGAGAGGAAAACACGGTAGAGACAGACACCAGTTATCTAACTACCCACTTTATGTCCCAACCCTGAGAATTTTATCTTTTTGCTAAGCAACCTAACAGGTCAGTTGATTTCTTCAAGCCTCAATTTCCACATATGAAAAATAGAAATCATAATATACTTCTGCTTCACTAGGTTCTAAAAATGGAAACTAAGAAAAAAAAATGAATGTGAAGCACTATGAAAAGAATAAACTAGATTCCCTGACCTGATTAATGGTCAGAGCTTTATAATACTGGAATTACGCCTTCTTCCAATTCCATACATGCCACCAGGCCATCAAACTGACTGACAAATAGTAGTGACCATATAGCTGATCCACCTAAGGATTTTAAAGTAACAGAAACAAATTAGCTGTCACAATACATTTTCATACATCATTTAATTATTTGCAAAAAAAATCATGTATTGGCATTATTAAAAAATTACAATATTTGAGCCTCAAATTTTTTCAACATAGTCAGCTATATGTACAGAACAGTTTGAAACTGATAGTGAAGTAACTATGCAATAATTAAAAATAAGCTAACCCAGAATCAAAAGGAATCACAAAATTTCATCTGATGGGCCAAAACACAATATGGATTATTTTTTATATTGTTCTGAGTTGTCTATTTCAGATTCTTAACTTCCAGGTTCTATTTTTAAAATCACTTAACACTGTGTATTTCCAGTAGCCATCAAGGCATATGCTGTCATCCCTGACACCGAAGATTGTCAGCAGACTCAGTATGTACACTAATGATCTCAGGCAACAATGCCCATCCTCTTATCAAAGAGATCCTTATTCCAGAATAAAAAGTCTAAAGTTCTCCATGAAAATTCAGTCTAAAACATAGGAAGTAGTCATTATAAAATGTTAGGATCACTAATACATCTTACTTCTTTTCAAGGTTATCTTATATGCTGGAATTTAAAACTGAAAAATGTCAGGCATTATAACATTTTCAGTTCTCTCCCAAGTTGCCAGTACTCTATTCTAGCACTGTCAAATAATGATAGCTGCTGTCATTATTTTTTATACAATAGCTGGCAGCAAGTTGTACAGACACCCTTCATCTTGGAAGAGTCACCAAATGCCCTAAACAAATGACTAGGACCCTATAGTAATACTGACCACTTTCCTAAAGCCAAATAAGTTAGCTATCACATCTTATTAATATTTTATGGCTAGAATGTTAGTTGGTTTACAAAAGTCAAAGGTTTTATTTCTTTTATTTTTTTTTCCTAAACTATTTAAAAATAACTTTGCTTCCCCTGTTACACACAGACCTCCCCTTCTTGCTACTAGAGACTGTCTTATTCTATCATAAAGGTTTCTGCATTTGTTTATTCTGTTTTAGGAAGTAGCAGTCCTCTAGAAGTATATCTGAAGATACAAAAAATGCAGAAAATAAGTTCTTTTCATTTAACAAACTCAACAGTGTGTATAAAGGGATAAAGAAAACTAGTGATCGCAAACACAAGGGATTTGACAGGTCTCACACACAAAAAGTACTCTAAGTCACAGAAAAACAACTGAGTGACCAGTTCTAGCTCTCTTTTCTAATTAATAGACAAGAGTTCCTCTCTACCCCTATTTGCTTTGGCAATCTAAAATGTTGATATTCTCCTAGATCTAAGAGAGGAAAAATGGGTATCTTCTCCATCTAACACCTAAGTGGGTAACCTAGATACTGTAAATAGAGGCTACATAAAGGATGCAACAGACAGCTCTGAAGTGAAAGCCAAAATATTTAACCTGCAACTCTTTGGAAAAGAACCTGAAAACATGTGCAGCTCAGCCAAAAACTACTAACATGGAACTGCCCCAGGGTAGTAAGTTAAAGAAAAAAACACACAACACCACAAGAAACTCTTTACCAAACATAAGTTTACTGTTGTTGGGTGAGAAAAGCTTGAATGTCAAAAGCATGCTTCTTATTTGTTCAAATTAATCATGCCTATACTCTGAACTATTTATTTTAAAAGATGAGTGAACTCCCATTTTAAAGCAAGTGCTTACAAAAGCAGAATCAAATTCACAAATGAAGGGGCTAATTAACTAATTAACCAACATTTTCCTGCAGATATTCTGGTGGTGACTAGGACATGACAGTCAAGACTGATTAACAGTTACTCTCTACTCCATACATTCAATATTTCTAAATCCAATAGTTAAATACTTAACTAAGAGAAACTATATGCAAACCTATCTTGACTCTTTAGGAAATGATGTGGAAAAGTTTCTGAGAAATAAAAACATATTCTGCCAAAAAACTAGTAACATTAAATATTAAAATAAAAAATTCTTATTGCCTACATTGCTACAGAGAATAACCTTTATCAAATCAACACAGAAAACATAAATTAATGCTGCAAGATATAGTGTAAGAAATTAGCAGTAAAATTTAGTACACATGCACTCAATAACTTTCTTAGTTCTTCCTTTCTGCACAATAAAGGAATTTCAAGAACTGCTAGAATGGTATTTTCTGAGTAAGTCCCCCATTATTAAGGAAGAAAACTTTTAAATACAGTTTATTCAAATATTTCAAATCACAACTTCGAGTCAATAGCTAAAATCGCTTAAGTTAATGAATTGTAAAATGTATTCAAGAGTAATCTATATACGTTTGCTTATAATTCAGCAAGCTTAACTAGTTACAAGGCTTGTAACTTTAAAATAACTTAAGTTTGAAAGGCTATATAAGAGGCAAGTGGAAATGAAAATTTCTCTCAGGTAATCAGAATTAAGTATATGCTTAAAATTAAATAGATGATTCGGTTTTCTTCAGTTAAACTGTCTTCACAAAAGAAAAGGAAAAAAATGTCTTTCCTTCACATAGCATCAACAGAAAATGTGCCAGTTAAATTATATTTACATATAAATCACATGTTCTTTCTATATATGATAATACAAATCAAAAGTATAAAAACAAGATTTAAAATTACCTTTGAGTAGGAGTAACAGAGCATTTGCAGTTGATTAGCTGATAAAACATTAAGAGAAGACAAACCATACTCTTAATAACTACAAGTATTTTGTCTTGTGTCACTGACTGCATGTAAGTTGCTTTTTACTACACTAAAATATAGCATACTACATCAATGAATGACCCTTTATCAAAATAGCAGCCAAAACTGTCTATTCCTACAAACTCAAAATATCCTTCCAAGATTTTCACAGCTCTTCCCTGGACAATCTAAAACAAATGCTTTCAACTTTGTTAGAGAAATGAATATAAATGAGTTTAATAAATTTCAATTATACTTCATTTACAATGCTTTAGAGGAGAAACTTTAACATTTTCTTTTCTCCCTCTCCCTCTCTCTCTCTTTTAAGCAAGAAACAATACTATGGTTTACCTTTGTACCAAGGCAATATAAAATAGTTATTTTTTATATATATTTTTATATATATATTTTTTATATATTTTATATATGCTTCAAGAGTCCTTTTCCAATGGAAAACTCCTTTGGAAGTGACTTGTTTCCATATTTTTTTAATCCAACAACAACAACAAATCCAGTTAGAAACTCACCAAATCAAAATAATAATCAGCAGATCCTAACATTTCTTACCTGATACAGGTAAGCACCAGCTCCCAAATGCCACCTTGGGATAGTTCAGACTAGTAAGAAGGCTCATGTCTTATGATACTAGAATGAACAGGAATAAATCTGTTGTTCTTTCTTTAGCCAAATCCACAGCAGTAGCAACACCACAATGTGAGCAGACCCCGCAGACCTAACAAATTCAAATCTGTCACTTGAGAAACAGAAAAAAAAAATCATAAAATGAAGACTTACTGCTTGTCATGTGACTTGGTGAGGCATGCTGTCCATTGGGTGTGCTTGAGGTGAGGTCAATTGCCATATTGGAGTGCTCCCTTTCAGGTGAAAGCTCATTGTCACCTGCTTTCACAAAAATAAAATCTTTTGGTCTCTGTTCATTGTCATATAAAATCTAATTGCTAACTTTGTTTCATACACACAGTGGCATGCACAGTCTGGAATTTTCAAGCAGTACATTTTTCCCCTAAAAGAAACTATAAGGAAATACCTTTTAGAAACATAGTCAATGAATGAAATGACGAAAGGCCACAATCAGCTCACAAGAAAAAAATTAACGAAACTTTATTATCACAATGTTCTTACATGTCAAATAAGGGGAAATGAAGTAGTTGATTTCTAAAGTATCTTTTCCTTGAAAAAAATGTTTTATTTTAACATCTAATTTAACTATTAAACATAAAGAATTTATTACAAGCATTTTCCAAAATGCAGCCTATTAGAAAGTTAAGCGTTTGAAAAAAGAGCTTGCTAAAAAAAGTCAACTTAAAAGAAGCTGATTCTTTCATATTATGTGTCCAGAAAAATTAGGCTACAGAGTAGTAAATATTTAGTACACAGAACACTAGTAGATATGTATATAACCTGACCTATTTTAAACTTAAGTAAATGGGGAAAAAAAATCAAGTAGAAGTGTTGATCTGCTAAGCTGAGACTGATTTAGATACTATCCTTAATTTAGTAAGTAGTAGGTATACTTGCATAGTTCTGATGTATCTCACTTCTGTGCTATTTCTCAAACTCATTTAAAGGTGAAATTGTGAAAAGAAAATAAGAGAATAGAATTCTTAATTATATCCAAGTAATACAAAGGTAACTTTATCACCAATAACAAATTAATGAAAATGAATACTTACACGTTATATAGCCATCAATAGCCTCTGTTTCCATAGTCAAAGTGCAGTGCTGCAAAAAAAGAAATGATACCCTTAAACACAACGATTCCTTTTTATATCTGCCATTAAATTCTTAACTTATTTGAAGCTCCAAGCAGTTAGACCATGTTGCTGCTGCAACCTGTGCCCAAGAAACATACTACAGTGTACTGTATGTGCTCATTTGCAAGTCACTGAACTCTTTCTGCAAATGATCTGATTCCTACTGGAGATAGGACAGGAAAGATAAGTGTGCTGTGAGATGGGCTGTAGCAAGAAAGGAATGACTCTTTTTTAATAAAAATTTACTTGTTTTACAAAAAAGGGGGGGTACTACACCTCAAATTTGCCGGCTATAACTGGGATTTAAGTGCTTTGCAATTCACTACTTCCCACAACCACACTGCAGTTTGAGGATTTCCCCAGTATACAGATAGCTCTATTCACAATTGTTGCTAGTTGGTTCATCATGTTCTAATAGGGAGGGGGAGAACAAACAACCATAAGAAAACAAAACAAAACAAAAAACTTCATGCCCAACTGTGTCTTGAAGACTTCTGCAGCACTTGGCCAACTCTCTGACTTCTATTGACATTTTAGCCTACCCCAAGTTCTGTGTAAGCACCTGTTCAATGTAACCTTAATTTCCTGCCAGACCATGGTTGGATATAAATGGCAAGTCTACTTAATACATTCTGATTTTGAAAATTTCAGAAACTTTTGGCTATGCAGAAGGGAATCACTTTTATCAAGTTTGGGGAATTATTTTTATGCACCAATGACACAAGACAGAACTTAAGTCACAGAAACAAAAGTAGATTATATGAGATGACACCCCCTAGCTTTGATTCACATAATGAAAAGATCAATAATCTAACTGTACTCTTTGAAGGAAAAAGTTTAAGACTTGACAAGTCCTGAAGAGATTTTTACTTATTTTTTTTCTTTTGGCCCTGGTCCTTTTTGCCTTTAGTTTCAAAACTCTCACTGCACCAGCAGCTAAATTATTCACAATGAGCCATTTCTGTATTGATCGCCAAGTATATTTAGCCCTGGCTCCTGGAATTTCTCCATTACTTACTGGAAAACAGGCAGCTTCACTTCTTGTCTCCAAAACCACTTCCCTTCTCCCTCCCCTCCCCTGCTTCACCATCACCCTCCCTACCCCCTCCCAAAAAAAAAAAAACAAAAAAACTTTTCTTTCTTTCTTTATGGAATAATCAGATCAAATTCCCAACTCTGTAACTACATACCACTTAAATTTCAACCTGCTGTCCTGTTATCAAATTCTTTCAAATTATGATTACATAAGGCTTTAAAGAAAGGGATCCGGGAAGTTCAAAAGGGGAGCAGTTTCTTCGGATATTTTACAAATGAGTTTATCTCTTTAAAAACGTACACATTTAACATACACACATTAAAAAGAAAGAAACGTCAGGAAGAAGGAAAAGGAGTCTGCCCCATCAATGAAATGGTTATTAACCCTCAGAGAAGGGAATTAAAGAAAAAGGAGAAAGAGAAACGAATGTACATACAAAAGAAATTGTCCTTTGATTAAAAAAGATTCATCACCATTTCCAGCTCTGTCGGGAGATCTCAGCTTCTTCTAACCCCTCAAAGAGGAGGTGACAATGTCGGGCTGAAGATAAACGGAGAGGAAGAAAGAAGTTTTTTGTGTTTCTCCCTTCTCTCTTTCCCTCTCGGGCCCCCTCCAAGCCAAGCCCCCTGCAGAGTTCAAGGCGAGGAGGAAGGAAAAGCACTTTACAGGTGGGTCATTCCAAGCCCAAATCCAGCAAACAGATCGGCTGATAAACAAAACCAAGAAATGAGAGAGAAGGAACACCCCCCTTCTCCTCCTCCTCCTCCTCCTCCTTCCACCCCTCCCCCTCGTCCCTTTGGGATGGTCTAGTAGGAAAAGTCACTCAGGAATGGCACCACGTACTTTCAGGAAAGAGGAAAAAAGAGAGAGAGAAAGAGAGGTCAGTCAGTGCTACAGCAATGCGATTAACAAGAACAGAAAAAACTTGATCCACCGGTTCCTTAAGAATCGACCAAAAGCTAAGACAAGAAAACTGAAAGAAAAAAGGGGAGGGGGGGGGTAGGAGGGAAGGGACAGTCAGGCATAACCCAGCAAGGAACCTAGGCCAACTTCACAGGACTGTTTTTGGCCTTTGGCAAAAGAAAAAAAAAAAAGAGAGAGACAGAGACAGAGAGAAAAATAAATCTTAATTCCATCTCTTTCGCCCATACCAGAACCTGTCAAAGTGATTTAACTGCTTGCTGCCTTTTTAGATGTGTCATACCAGTTTTTGTTTTGTTTTGTTTTTTTGTTTTTTCAATCCCAGCAGGATCTGGATATTACCTTCTATCTGGACAGCTGCAATTTATTCCAGTCTAGCCAATCTTTCTTCTTAGAATTCAAGTTAAAACAAAGCAAAACAAGTCCAAATCCATGACAGCTATAGAGATGAGAACTGATTAATCGATTAGCATCCCAGAAACAGATTACAAGGAGGGGAAGATAAATTAAGGCAGAGGACATCATCTTCAACCCGATTTCCTGAGCGTCCTTTACAAAAATCATTACCCTAATCATAACCACAATCCATCCCTCCCAGAGAAAAACACCTATATTATTATTATCACTGGTTAACAGCAACAAGTCATTTGATCACAGTGCAAAACGAGATGCTATATAATTACACTTAACTTTGAAAACACTCCCCCCTTCGCAAATCATACACAAATTCACATATAATCTATGAATCAGAAGACAAATAAAACAAGAGCTCTTCTTCCCCACGCAAAAGCCAAGCGGAGATTTACCTCAGCAGTGCATGCAGTAAAATAATCCCATCACCCTTTTGTTTGTGTTTACTGTTAGTGTGTCCTCTCTCTTTCTTTCTTTCCTGTGCCTAACGTGTGTTTGTGCACTGCAGTTGGTGGTGGAAACTAAGGCAGTGGATCTGTAGCTAAGGGTAATCCTGTTTTTACTTCCTCCATCTTCAGCGAGGAGCAGGGTTAGCCCGGGACAGCTGGTCAAACCCCGAGAAACCGATCCGGCGGAGCCCGAGCACATCTCCCCCGCCGGCCGGGCTCGCGCAGACGCCCGCGGGCGGAGGGCGGGCTGGCGGCGGCGGCGGGCGACGGGCGACGGGCGGCAGGCGGCTGGGCCCCGGGCGCGGGCGTGCGTGCGCGCGCGCGGGCGTGCGTGTGTGCGGGACTCGAGCGCCGGTGAGTGTGAGTGTGTGCGCGCGTGTGTGTGTGCTCGCCGGCTGGCGGGCGCGTGTGCGCGTGTCTGCGCGCTCAGCCGCTCGGCGCGCTCGGCAATCGATTACAGGACAAGTGCTGCCCCGGCGGCTCCGCGACGCGCGCACTCCTTCGCGCCCACCCGCGTGCCTGGCCGCGTCGCCCCTAGCCCGCCAGCCCCGGCGGCGGACCCCGCCCCCGTTAGGGGGCGGGCAGGTAACCCGCACCGGCGGCCCCCCCACAGACACGCACACCCCCGGATCCTAATAAATCTCACGTTTTCGTCCTGCCGGGAAGGAAGGATTGGAACGGTGCAGGGAGGTTCATCTCGGCCGCGTGAAGTTTTCTTTCAAACTGGGATTCGTGGAGAGGCCGGGCGACCGGAGCGGGACTGCAGTCGCGGCGCCGGACGCGGAGCTCCGGGATCGGCGCGCTTGTCCGAGCCGGGGTGTGCGCCTGGACCCACCCACCAGCTCGCCCGGGCTTCGTAGTAAACTCTGCGGTGCAGTTTCACAAAACAGCACCTGGTAGACCAGGACACCGAGCAGAATAGAGGGGCCCTCGGGAATGGACCCAGGCAGAAATTCAGGTCTGAGATGAAGCTCAACTATGACTATTTTGAAAGTGCTTTACAGTGCAAGTTTAAAATTAGAGTGTTTACTTGCTTTTCTCCCCCGGGCAAGTGCCACATCCACCCAAGTCAGAAACGAAAGAGGGTCCAAAAAGTTGTAACCCTTCAAGTGTTGCCCAGCAATAGCATCAGTCATAGCCTCTTATTTGGGAAGAATTTATAGAAATCGTCATGAGAATAACAAATGTATATTCTTTCTACAATAGTAGCAGTTAGTAGCTTTCTTAACCACATTTGCAAAAAGAGGGAATGGAGACTTCTATAATTAAAGGGAAAAGGAAAATGAAAGGAGCTGAAAATACTGAACTGTGTAGTCTGGGTGGATTAAGTTTGAAAACACATGAAATTATCAGGACTGCCAAACAGCATTTCTGGAAACCATATCACAGATTGTGAAGAAAATCAATGCTGAAAGAGTAGGAGCAGGCACCCGTACTACTCCTACTCCTTTTAAGAATCCCAGAAATAGTTGCTGAGGTTTTTTGTCTCCTGCTGAGGAAAGAGAAATGACACATAGGAAATAAAATTATCAACTTTATCTTAAGCACCACTGTGTATGTCTGGGAAATTTTGGATAATGTCTTTTTTTTAGATTTTCCTGTGAAGGAAGAATTCATTCACAATGAAACTCACTAAATAATAGATACTGTATAACTTGAGTAATATTGTACGTAAGTTTTTTAATGAATGACTATTTAGAGGTTTATTCCATGTATTTATTGAACAACTGTGCCAATAGGATCACTTTTTCCCCTTTTTTTTTTATTGGTTATGGAAAGTGGTGGTGCCATACAGCAAATAAGATCAGCCAATTTTCATTGGAGAGAAATCATTTGGGCTCAGGCTTGCAACAACTTTCTGATGATTTTAAGGTAGTTACTGTTCCTGTGAGTTACATATTAGTAAAGCAATTTTTTAACCTATCTTCCAGTGATTAAAATAAAATTAATTTTTCTAAAGTCATATTTGGGAGACTGAACAGAACCCACAAATCATTCTAATCATCCCAATGTATGGCAAAGATTTTAATTTTAAATTACCTGAGAAAATTGGAATTTTGTTCATAATATGTAAATGGCCAGTATATAAAGGGTAACATAGCTTCTCTATATTGTCATTCCTCCTGGAAACTAAGCTTAAGTGTTCTAAGTATGTGCAAAGTTATAGTGGTGCTTAGAAACTATAGTGGTACTTAGAAAACATTCAAAATTAAGGTGAAATAGCTTGATAGTTTAAGCAAATGAATTCTTTGGTAAAAGAGGATCCATTGTGAAGTCTTAAGGATTCATCCTGAAGTTTCCCAAAGCTACCATGTTTGATATAGGTCTTACGCCTGGCTGATTAGAGCTTAATTTAGCTCCCTTGAAGCCTCTCCTTTTAATGAGTTACTTTCATTGGCTCCCTAGTCACCAGAGGCACACTTTCTCCCTCTAGTGGTTGAGCCTTCAGATAGTTCTTATTCGGGTTATTCTGTCTCCCCAGGAGTGAGTCTTGGATACAGGGAGAGGATGGATCCCAGATTTGAGAGTGGCAAAAGTCTCAATGGCTGCTGTGAGTTAGACCAGCTTGTACACATTTCCTTATTTTAACATCACATGCTCCTTTCTCATTTGCAGATCACAGTATATTCAACTCAGAGAAGTAAAGATTGTTTACATGCTGGGATTGCGGGTTCTATTTCATGCCTCTGGAGCTATAGTCCTAGCACTAAAACTCACAATGAAATCCACTAATGGGAAAGAACCCTTGTATAAATTGTAGTAATTCAAAATTTTCTCTATAGTATTTTGGTAGTAATTAGAGGATGCATATATTTGTGTTCTTTGCCATAATTGCACTGCACACATTTATTAACTACATATGTAGATATACTGTGCATTAAAATATACTACCAGGGAAATGTAGTACCCATATTCTTTTGCCACTGTATCCAGTTGGAGAGTTAAATTTTCACTTTGACAAGGGGGTGACAAGATAGGGAGAAAACATACCCCACCTCTACCATTTTTCACATAGGTTTACCCTGTTGAAACGTCCTCCCAGCACTAAATCTTGTCTTGCAACTTGTATATATCCTTCATAACATAATTTGTAAATACTTTATTCATGTGTTGTATCTTAAAATCAATCTCTCAGGGCTGGGGTTGTGGGTCAGTGGTAGAGCGCTTGCCAAGCATGCGTGAGGCACTGGGTTTGATCCTCAGCACCCACATATAAATAAATAAACAAAATAAAGGCATTGTGTCCATCTACGACTAACAAAAATTTTCTTTAAAAAAAATCAATCTCTCCCACCAGAGTGTAATTGTTTTAAGGGCAGGTATTATATCTGTCCTGTTAATCACTCTTTAGCATAGTGAACTAGCATAGTGTTTGGCACAAGTTAGCACTGAAACATTTATTGAGTGAATGATTTGTAGGAAATACCTACAAACATACCTACCTTTAGAATATTGAACTGTTTTCAAAAATATCAAAGATACATTCTGATTCCACAATTTGGTCAAATCTTCGCTTGTAAATCGTATTATACATATCCTTAACTTGGCAGGTCTGGCTTGTAGTTCACAAGAAGCATGTGAACCTCTTGGTAGATATTATCAAATAAATGTATAAGTATAAATTGCAAAAGTGACTAAAATTGTATATAAAATGCAATTTTAATTTAAATACATTTTGTGACTCCTTTGTTTCATCAACAAATTATTTCATCTCACTACCTGATAGTTCAAGAGCCAGGGTGACTATCAAGGAGTGCAACAGATTTAAATTTATAACTATTAAGTGCAGTTAACTAAAGAAAAATGTTATAGGCCATCGTGCTAAAAGATACATTATTAAGCATTGGTTTTATTTTCTTTGGATGGTTTGTGTTCTCTCTCTGAGATTTAGAGGAAATTCCCTTTTTGCCAGGCATGGTGGTGCCTTTATGTAATCCCAACAGTTTGGGAGGCTGAAGCAGGAGGATCACAAGTTCAAAGCCAGTCTCAGCAATTTGGCTAAGCCCAAAGCAACTTAACAGATGCTGTCTCGAAATAAAAAACAAAAAGATGTGGCTTAGTGGTTAAGCTCCCCTGGAAGCAATCCCTGGTGCCCCCCCAACCCCAAAGAAAAAGGAAATTCCATTTTCTTTAAAACCACTTGGATAAAATCTAATTTTTGTTTGATCAAGAAATTAACTCCATGTTTTTAAGTTTTGGTTTTGTTTTAAGTGTAGGCGGGGCAATTTAAAAAATTCAATTTTTTCTATCAAAGAAGAAATTTTTAGAAACTATATATGTGTGTTTGTGTGTATATATATATATATATTTTTTAATTTAGATGTTTTTATGGTGCTAGATCTAAAAAAATTACACAGAGTAGGTGTCCCAAAATAACGAATCCCTGGAAAAGTTAAGATTAAGAAGCATACATAGGCACAGTGTTTTTAAACTGATAATTTATTTGTTTTATTTTTGTCAGGTGTTATTGTTCTTGTCTTTGAAGTAATGTTATCTTTATAAGCGGGGCATGAAACAACAGTCTCACTTTTCTCCTGTCGACCTAGATCAGCACTGAAGAAGTAAAGAAGCCAGAAATGGAACCATAGTTTCAAAGAAAACATTCTAAGATCCCAAATCCTTTTCATAAGTAAGCATGTTAATACCTTCCAGCTTTGCCTCTCTGACACATCGATGGCCTGAAGTCTGGCTGGCTGGATGTGAGTCCTACATGGTAAGGGTCTTCTTACTCCATCCATTTTGAACAATAGTTGCTTTTAACAATTCTTAAGAGTGTCATTTTGCAATTAGAGATAGGCTCTTGTGCCAGATACCCCTGTCCCTAGAAAGGGTAACATGACTTAAATTCACACTTGGATAGAATAATATTGGATTTCTCTAAAGAGCACATTTTGATGTAGAGCAGATGATAAGCAAACTCTATCCTAGAAGAGAATTATAAATTGAAGGAGTTAGACAAAGAAGGTGAGGACCAGAGAGGTTTCTAAATAACAATGAAATTACATATTTTTAAAGATGTCATTAAAATCCATCATGGTTGCTTTCAAAATGCAGATATATTCAGCATTTGAGGAAATTAGTGCCATTCATGCAAAAATGTAACTCAGAGCTGGGTCAAGCGATGATGCTCAAAAACCCTGTCTAAAAGGCAATGGGAAGAACGTTCTAAGAATTTTAGCACACAAGCAATACAGTGAATATTGGGTCCCCAATAAAGTGTTAATACAAGAAAAGAAAAAGGTAATAAACTTTGTATAAACATACAAATAGATAACAATAAAACAAAGAGACATTGTCTAGGGAGCATTCATTTGGATGTAGGATAAAAATCACCTTCATTTTACCAGAATTTTTTTGCAACTAAATGTAAGAAATTTAGAAAGTTATTTTGCTAGAGATGAGAAGGAAAACCCAGTTATCCTTTGACTTTGGAATAAGAGGAGAAAACAGGATGGGCTAGACTAAAGATCTGTAATACCAAAGATGGGATTCTGCTAGATGAATCTGTACTGTAAAGCAGAGTTACCACAGGTTGCATATCCAGGGAAGCATTTGGTAGTTACAGTGCAACAGCAGTATGATCCTGTCTTTTAAGCCTGTGAAAAGCTTGTGGAATTACATGCCCAGTGTTTGTGAGAAGCTTCAACTCTTTGTAAACCAATATTCTTTCACAGTGCAGCAAAATCTGATTACTTGCTTAAACAATTCTGCATGGTCTGAAGAAAATAGAGAAATTAATTTCCAACAGAAAGTGAATCCAGGAATTCAACCTTCTTGCTTTTTATGGTTAGATGGTGGCAATTTGGAAATTAAGAGCCTTAGAGGGATAGAACTAGGGAGCCATTTGCTGTTTGATAACTGAAAGAGAATTTATGCTATGGAAAAGAGATCTGAATTAAAGAAAGGTCATTTACAGGTAGCAAAATCAAATGTCACCTCCCTCCACCACCTCCCTTCATTCTCAAGACTTGTGGTTTGGAGAAAGGTTAGCTTAATATAGAAATTAGAGTGGCATTCTGAACTGTCACAAGACATGGTGTACAAAGAAAGAATATCAGTATCTGTCCTCCTAGCAGCTGTGTTCAAAAAGGTAACTAAAACCTAACATGGTGAACTACTAGACCTGGGAAAGTCCCACCCAGTAGAACAAGAATATCACTAAATGTCATACAAACTATATTCCATTTGGAAAACTGTTTTTGAAGTATACCATTATTGAGAAATAAATCCATATACAGAATATAGTATTTTAGATTGATGATATAACTTATTTCCCTTAAACTGGAGTATCAGTGAGATTTGGAAAGCTATGTATATCATCATCATCATAAGTGTTTATTTTATGCCAGGCACCAAGACAAGCACATTACGTGCATTACCTTATTTGACGCCCATTTTAACAGAGGTAATGTTATCTTTATTTTCACTTGAAGAAATTGAAGCTTGGAGACTTAATTAACTGTTCTGAGTTCTACAGTGTCAAAGACAGACAGTGCCAAAGACATTTTTAAGTTCTAGAAAGCCCATATTCAGATCATAATACTATATTGTCTCCTACATAACCAAATATCTTTGTTAATCATATAGACTTGTTGCTATAGTTAAATACTGCACTTTGGGTAACAGTATTAAATCTCTTTAAAGGAAACTGAATGTCCAGAATGTTCTCAGAAGGTCAATCGAATGTAGAATCAATGTAGAACTCTGCCAAACCCGATGCTTTCTGTGTATGACATGTGACCTGATATTTAGTGTTATACTACCAGGTATTTAACACCTACTTTGAGTGCTTCTGAATAAATGAAGGACATGAGAGAGACACTGGGAATAAATTAAAACATAACCACCCTATAAAGAACTGAGTAACAATTAATGACAAAGAGATATAGATGAGAACATATTTGCACATTTTGTTTCAAAGGAAATCATTTCTGATTCATTGCTCCTAGAAACATGGATCATCCCTCTCCCTTTTATAGACTTACTTCGCTTACTTGTGCACAATGAATGACTTTCTGTGGCGAACACTGTAATTGTAAATGGTTTTAGTGTTGCTAAATGATATTTTGAATTTCTCAGGAAACATTTGTTTTCTAGTGGAGAGCAGCTCTCAGTTTAGAGTAAGTCAGTTTGAACATTTTGCTACAGTCTGTTAAATGAAACCTGTGAGATTAGGATTTTTCTCTCGTATTTAATTTACGAAACATAACTATATTATTTTAATTAGACTTTTCTATCCCAGTTTGCATAGGCATGAAAATTGCATATTTTTTTCTAAAAACAGTAAGAAATAATGATTTTATTTGATAGCAAAAATTATTTATGAAGGAAGCTTATTAATGACTTTGGGGAAACTTCGCAGTAGGACATTTTGAATTACCTATTCGAATCCACAAGAACTTCCCAAAACATCAGGAAGCAGCCAAGAAATAAATGAAGATAGGATCTGATATATTCATAGTATATTCTTTTTTGAAAATTTAATTTCCCAGTATTTATGTTAGAGGATGAATTGACATCACACTTGGTAAAACAGGAATTGCAGTTCTTCACATATAATGTGGATGACAGAGGGACACCCTACTACCCTACTTGCAAGTCTTTGAAAATATTGCTTTCAGAGGTCATTTACCATGTGGAGCTGGACACTGCAGGATGTATGGCCTGGTACCATCAGAGACCAGATACATAAAACCCTTGATCAATTCTAAACCCAACATTAGCAACTTTCTTATATTTTCACCTTCTATGAAGAGAGAAAATACATAATTATAATTTTCTTTATATGTAAATGTTGTTTCTGGATTTTGTACACCCAGCTCTTATGAGTTGAGAAATGTATAGTACTACTTCCTAAGAAGAGTACAATAGTGTACCTGTAAACTTGAGTTTCTGCAGTGCCCCAAGCTAACGGCCAGATCTTGGACCTTGGAACACAGGAAGCCCATGTCATTTTGTATTGTCCCTTGAGAATATTGTACACTCATTCTTTTGGTTGCTTGAGAACTTCAGTGGATCATTCACCCTCAGTCAAGCCATCCTACTTAAGGAGATTCATAAGGGATAAGCAGTATTTTTTAGCTAGACTGTCTAAATGGAGCCCCTCAGAAAAAATTAGGAAATCTTAGAATGAGAGAGGAGAAATTATTAGCATCAAATGTTGCCTTTAGTGATGACATAAAAGGTAGGTTAAAGTTGTTGAGGAGAGAACAAGAAGTGAGAGGGTAGAGACTGTGAGAATAGGCATTAAGTTTTAAAAGTTTAGCTATAAGAAAAAAACGTAGAAGCTAGTAGATAGAGGATAATATTGGGTTAAGAGGTGTTTTTTTTTTTAAAGACTTATGAATGCCCAATGCTGATGTGAAAGTGTCAATTGCAAATAACAGATTAAAGATAGAAAAAACTGGAAAAAGGAGGTCCCCAAAGGTGAAGGGGGAGAAAAAGGATCTATTGTGCAGGTGGCATGATTAGCTTCAGATAGGATAGGACACACCTCTTGAACTTGAGAAGTAAGATAGGATGGGTACAATGCAAATGAATTTGTTAGATATCATGACAGAAAGTTGAGGAAGAGTTTGAAGAAGACATCAATGTCATTTATTAAGGGCAAAGGGAAGAGACACTACATTAAGATAAGATTGAAATAGCTGCTATGAAGAAGCCTCAAGGAAGAGTTTTTTGTTTTGTTTTGTTTTAGGAAATAAATATGCTTTTAAGGAAGTGGGATGATATAGAGTAGATTTGGACTTTTGGATTCCATAGAAAAAAGGAGTTTATTGGGCAGGTTATTGAGAGAGGCTAACTAAAAAAATCTAGGAAAATAGGAAAATCTGTAAGCAGACCCATTCGAGGCTGGTAATCACAAATAATCCATCAATATACTCAATATTATAGCAACAGCTGAATGCACAGCCCTGGTATAATGGGGAAAAGTACTAATGCAATGTAAAAAATTTTGTTATATGTGGAGTTAGAAGACATTGAATCCAAAAAGCTAAATTTAATTAAAAGAAATAGAACAGGAGCTGTAGCTCAGTGGTAAAAGCTGATAAATAACAGCAAAAATAAAGGATCATGAGGAAGTAGCAGGAAAGAATGACAATCAGAGGAACTGGGTCTTACACAGAAGTGTAAATGTTCTGAAAATATCTGATTGCATAAGGAAAACTGACTTCGTTTTTTAACCCTTATCAAGGTGAATTGTAGGAAAATGAGTTGTCTTCACTTGAGAGGACCACATGAAGGATGACCTTAAGAACTGGTTTTCCAAGAACAGTCTCAATTTACATCTGTGTCCTAATATAATTATAAATGGTACCCCCTTTTACACTTTAAAAGTTGTCCTGATCTCTATGTAAAATTACATATTCACTTTAGCTAAAAGGGAAGTAGTAGCCTCAAGGAAGAGTTTTTTGGTCTGTTTTTGTTAGGAAATAAATATGCTTTTAAAGAAGTGGGATGATGTAGGGATGGATTTGGACTTTTGGGTGCCATAGCAATAATAACTTGTGAAGTTATTGAGCAGTAGAATGTAGAGTTCGGGAAGAGGAGGTACCAGGCAGTATTGTAACTGAGAGTGCAAAAGGGTGAGTGGACCTCAGCTGGAGCTCCCATATTACATTTCGATCTCCCTATCAGCTTTCTTCCTCCCTCAATCTGGAGTCAGATGGACAACCAAGCCTCAGGGGTTAAATGTGTCCATTATTATTTATATCTTTACACAGTGGGCAGTGATTACAGCAGTTATTATACTACAAAATGAAACATTCAGGCCAGAACTTTTATAAACTGATCGCCAGAGTCCAAGTTCCTGCATACCACTGCTGTACAATGATTCCTGATTGGGCCAAAAGCCTCCTAACACTCACTTTCCTTTGCACTTACAGTTCTTTATTCTTTATTCTGTTCTTTATTCTAAGTCATGACAGATTTGGCCTTCTGTGCCAACTCAACTCCATTACTTCCTTCCAACTGAGGGTAAGAAAACAAGGGAGCTTAAGGCCTCTTCTCTAGATCCTATGGAGACTGGTTTATTCATAGACTAGATTTTGCCAAGCATTGTATACTGAGAGCTGATGACAAAGGATTATCATACTTAAGTCACATGATTAAGGGGAGCCGTCCAGCATCTCCTTTGGGGGATTCTTCTTCCTGCCGGGGAAGACAAGACAAAATGGCTCCCATGGCTTATTTAAAGGGGTACATCAAAGGCAGGGATAAGGTTTCAAGGGTGGAGTCTTGCTTCTTGGTGTCTTGCAGTCAGCAGGTTGATTGGCATCTCAGAGGGGCTGTGCAGCTATAGAAGGTCACCCGTGTGTTGTGTGGGATCTTTGGTAGAGCTGAGGGGAAGATTCACCTGCATCAGGTGGTCTAACCTTGTGGGGGTGCCACGGCGTTCCCAGTACCAGATCTCTCCCCTCTGTGACTGTGATGCCGATAGTCCACACACAGCCCACTAACGGCTCTCTGCACATGACAATTTAAAAAGCAAGTAGAAATCACCACTCTTATTAAAAGCAAAATATTCTTATGTCTCTAGTCACAGGCATAGGCTAAAATGCAACTTCAAGATCAATATAACATGTACCCTCATTGGAACTGAAGATTATTCTTTAAAGAAGAAATGATCCCCTCCCACTAAACATAGAAATTCCCATTACAACATCATCATTGGAGACCAACTTTGTATTTAAGTCTTCAAATAATACAAGGTAATGCAACTGTGACGAAACTTTTCAATGTAGTGTATGGAGAGGTAGGTAAAACCATTTCCATGAACTATGGGCTTTCTTCAATCACCATGACAAATAGAATATAAGTTAAAATGGGTCATTTTTTTCTCACTTGTAAACTATTCTTAATTATAATTAGACTATCCATAGAAATTCTTAAAGTAGTAAGCATGAAGCATGAATTCAGACTATGAATCCTGAACTTAAAAATGTATGCAGGTCTTTTTTAGAATAACCTCAAAGTAAGAGATCAGCCAAGAAACCGTTATTCACAAACTTGTTTTTTGTACCTAAGGAATCCACATTTGTAATATATTCCTATTAACATATTTGTTATATACATATAACATATTAGTTGCATCTATCATTGCCTAAAATTTCTAAACTGAACTTTCCCTCTACCCAAGCTATGTACTCCATCTACAGAAAGTGTAGCAGGGTATTTAAAGTATAGCACTTTGAAAATATTGTAGGGGAGCCGGGCGCGGTGGTGCACGCCTGTAATCCCTGCACTTTGGGAAGCTGAGACAGGAGAATCGCGAGTTCAAAGCCAGCCTCAGCAATGTCCAGGCACTAAGCAACTCAGTGAGACCCCGTCTCTACATAAAACACAAAATAGGTCTGGGGGTGTGGCTCATTGGTTGAGTACCCCTGAGTTCAATCCCCAGTACCAAAAAAAAAGAAAGAAAGAAAAGAAAAATACTATAGGGGGCTACAATAGTATTTTCAAACACTTGGTTATGACCCATCCATGGATTGTGTATTTAGTGAGTAATAACCAGCATCTAAATAGATTAAATAGAATCTAATAGAGTACATCACACATAATAATGATAAATAAAAGGTAAGTTTCATTTCAGAAATACACATGACTATCTACAGAGTCACCATGTGTTTTGCCCTGAATGGATTGCATCATCAGTAAACAAGTTGAAAGCCACGAGTCAAGAGAATGTATAAATAAATTTAATTGTATCATTTCATTAAAATACTATACAACAGCTCTAGTAACAACATTTATCAATACATGTATATGTATGCTATATATCAGTATATATTACATAGATCTCTAAACTGTTTTGTTGGAGCCAGGCGCGGTGGTGCATGCCTGTAATCCCAGCACTTTGGGAGGCTGAGACAGGAGGATCGCGAGTTCAAAGCCAGCCTCAGCAATGGTGAGGCACTAAGCAAGTCAGTGAGACCCTGTCTCTACATAAAACACAAAATAGGGCTAGGGATGTGGCTCAGTGGTCGAGTGCCCCGAGTTTCAATCCCTGGTGCCAAAAAAAAAAAAAAGTTTTGTTGGGTTAAATAAGCCAATTGTAGAAGGAGTGTTATATTAATTGTTATTTGACTGAAACATGGAAAATGTGTCACTTGTTTACATGTTTATATGTAGTAAAATATGATAAAATGGCAAAGAAGGGCATCATTTTCAGAATAGCAGTAAGCTTCGAGGTTAGAGACAGGAGGTTGGGATATATTTGCAATATTTGATTTCTTAACAAACACTATTCTAGAAGTCAGTTTTAATTTTGACCCTACCACTAACTGATTGTTTTACTCTGACTCGGTCACTTCATCACTTTTGTCCTGGCTTCCTCATATATGAAATTAAATGATAATACTAGAAAGTGACCCAAGTCTCAAGCTGCATGAAGTGAACTTCTGTAATGAAAGCAGGATTTATGAAACATGCAAGTCAGAATTTAAATGATTACTCAGAATTAGGCTGCTAGTAGCAGAACTCGGTCATGTGGAAACAGTTTTTAATTCTCTACCCTTTGAAGAAATACACAGACATAGTATCATTTATCTAGGATTGCAAAACTAAGAGACCATCATTAGTCAGCTCCAATGGCATAAGCCTGTAATCCCCATAAATTGGGAGGCTGAAGTAGGAGGATCACAAATTTGAGGCCAGCCTCAGCAACTGAACAAAATATAAATAAAATGAGCTGGAGATGTAGCTCAGTGGTACAGTGTCTCTGGGTTCAATCCCCATGTCCAAAAAAAGAAAAAAGAAAACCCCATCACATCACCATTATTCTCATCTTCACTATACCAAGTAGACCCAGTGATCACTGGTTCTTTTATTGCTACTGAATGAATGAATGTTTTGAAAAGACCAAATATAAATAAATGTGTATATTTTTCTATTGCTAAACATTATAAGAAGTTAAAACCACTGGTTTTGGATGAACTTTCAGTTTAGTTTAGCCAAGACTTACTTTAAGTGATTAATAGTGGTTCTTTGATTTCTAAGTTTGAAAACAGGAAGGAATTCTGTTCAAGAGTGTTTTGTGGCTACTATTTTAAAGTTGTTTGATTTACCTACAATACTTCCTAAAATAATTTGAATCATGGTAAATCCAGAGAACAAACAATAAGGAAAAAATGTATATATACATATTGTATGTGTATATATAAGAAATCAAGAAGGAAAGGAGAAAGAAGAAAAAAAATTTTGATTATGAAAAAAACACAAATGGACACAAAACTTACTCTGAAATCATAGAACCAGGCAAAAGAGGAAACAAACTGTGAGTTACATAGTACTAATTGTCTAGGAAACCTATGAACTCATCAACCCAAACAATAATGACAAACTACATGTGTGTGTGTGTGTGTGTGTGCCTGCACACACATACATATATATATATGCAACATACCTTGCATTATGTGTTGTTTTATATATGTATTGTTTTAGAGTTTTGTTTTTGTGTTTTTTCTTCCCTGAGGAACACTGACAAAAGTATCATTGCTGGTACAATGATCAGAGCTTTCAATCCAAAAGGCCTGAGTTCAAATCCTAGTTTTAGTACTTACCGTCACTTCACAGTTGGACAAATTGTTAACCTCTATTTCCTCATCTGGTAAAAGTAGATAAAATAACAGAACTTACCTCTTAATTTTTTAAAAAAAGGATTAAACATGTTAGTATTTGTAACTGATCAAATCAAAACTGATAATATCTGCTCTCTGATCAGAGTTAGATCCTCTTTATTTCTTTAATAAATCATGCAAGCACATATTCTGAAAGGCAGTTTTACAAAGGACGTTCTTGAATTAGACTGATTGAAGTTGTTATAGTTAATTACAGCAGTAAAATAAAACCAACCATTGCTTTGAACCTTACTTTCCTATTGATTCCCTTCCCAATATTTTAAAATATTTTTATAGTTTGTTTGTTTGTTTTGTTTTGGTACTGGAGATTGAACCCCAAACTGCTCTTCCACTGAGCCACATCCCTAGCCTTTTTTATTTATCTTTATTCTGGGACATGGTCTTGCTAAGTTGCCAGGGGTATTTTGGAACCTGGGATACCCCTGCCTCAGCCTTCTGAGCAATGGGGATTACAGGTACACACCACCACGCTCAGCTACCAATATTTGTTTTAATCTGTTCCTAAATGCCTAGTAAATACTTTTAAAAGAAAAATCAAAAACATATTTTCTACCACATGGATTAGAGAACCCATTTCTTGTAGTTGCTCTTCAAAATGCAATACTCCCAATAAAATATACTACAGTGAGATTTTTCTAAGTGAATCTCAGCCAGCTATAAACTAGAGCATCTGTCCTCTCCTAGGAAAAAAGGCACATGGCAGCAATCAGCTAAACTAACATAGACTCTGGTTAGGGAGTGCACAGTTGAGGGCTGTTTGCCAACCAAGTTGTCTCCTCCAAAGACTAAAAACTGTCCAGTTTTTCTTCATTTGCGCTTGTTGAAAGTATTTAAAATGGCAAATTTTGGCTTAAGTGTTTTTTAATGCAAGCAAATCAAAGATAAAAAAAAAAACAAAAAAAAAAAACTGGAGACAAAATCTTTGTATATGAAAAGCCAGCATGGTCTATCACACCTTACATGTGCTTTCATTCTAAATGACTACATCACATTTTTATTTGTCCCTGAACTGTGCTGATAGCCATGCATGCTTTGCAATTTCATGTAAGTTATTTAGCACTGACTGTCTACATCAATAACATTATCATTTAGCTCACAATAAAATATATTTTCATGAACTGTGTGTCTTTTTCCACCGTACCATGTTATAGCAATTTTAGCAAAAGACTGGGTCATTATTTCTTTTCTTTTTTTTTAAATATTTATTTTTTAGTTGTAGGCGGACAGAATATCTTTATTTTATTTTTATGTGGTGCTGAGGATCGAACCCAGTGCCTCACACGTGCTAGGCGAGCACGCTACCACTGCGCCATAACCCCAGCCCCTCGTTATTTCTTAATATAGTGCTTTACACATATTTGGTGCTATCTTTGTTAGTAAAAATTATCATAGAGATGGAATCCTTCAATAAATTATTGTAAAACATTTCAATGCTATCTAGTCACTCACTCATTAAAAAGAACTTTAAATACATTTTCTTTTCTCTTTTTGTACAAATACCTATGTGATTTCTTTATTTGGGCCTTTGCACTTTGCGTAAATCAACCCAGCTATTATTGTCTTCTGCAGTTCTTAAACAAATATCTCTTTGGTTTCTCTTCAATCTTTTCAGTATTTATAAAAATCTTGCCAAGTGTTTTTATCCCTCTTTTTCAGAGGTTATATTATCATGGTCTTTCAGTTCTCAATATACACCTCAAACATTGGTGTCCTAAACGGACACTGTACTGTATTTATATTACGTACTTTTAAAAAGTGAGCTTATGTCTTAAAATAGTATATGACTTCAATATGATCACAGAACTAAAACTAGGATCAAAGAGCACCTGTTAACTTATTCTCAATTTCTTTTAACTCAGGCTAGAAAACATAGTGAACTTTTACTTTTGATTCTTTGCCTGTCTTTACTTGTTCTTCTTTTTTATGTAATTCTTGCAGTATTTTCTATTTCTCAATGAAAAAATTAACTTGAAAATTAAATGAAAAGTTAAATGTATATACACTTAATAGTAATGTAGAGGGCTGGGGTTATGGCTCAGTGGTAGCGTGCTCACCTAGCACACGTGAGGCACTGGGTTTGATCCTCAGCACCACATAAAAATAAAATAAAGATATTCTATCCACCTATGACCAAAAAATAAGTATTAAAAAAATAGTAATGCAGAATTCTAACCAATATATCTTAGTCTCTATCTTTTCTGTTTTCATGCAAAAGCATATTCTAGCATGTTCTTTAAGAGAAGAACAGCTTAGGAATTGTCAAAACATTTAATTTATCTCCTTTTCACTGTTCATATCTTTCAGTTATATAAGAACTTAAAAATTTTATTGGCACATTCATGTTGCAGGTTGAATGTAGGGTTTTTATTGCAAGGAGTGAGAACTTTATTATAATTAACTCATTTTTATTACATAAACTTTGATTAATTCTAAGAAATATTTGAGGTTACTGAAAGAGATATTTGAGAATATGAAGAATTAATTTAGGAGGATATCAATGGCCATGAGGTATATAGAATTAAATTCAAAGTGATGTAATGAAAACATTGTAATATATTTTGACACAACCCATTCCTTTGATATATTGTTTATCATATCTATTACATTTCAGGAGGTCATAGCCATAAACTTTGAATATCCTTTTAAAAAAATCTCTAATAATTGAAGTGAAATTCATTGTGACATGAAATAATAAAATTGTAAAAAATTATTATAGCTTGCAGATTGTTACTCAACTTTGATTCTTAACTAAAAGCAGGTATTTGCTACCTATCTCTATGAACAGAATGTGTGTTTAAGAGAGCGCATCCAATGTATTTTATAATAAGAGCCAAAAGATCTTTTCAATAGAATTAATAAATTATTGCTTAGACTTATTTTTAACAAAGTGATTTTTATTAAGACTTACCCAGCTAAATACAATAATAACAATAGATGGGGAATCAGAATCTCTCTTATTACCTGCTTCTATAATTGTTCATGCATAAAGTATGCATGAAGCCTTTGAAAGGAGAGATTCTGCAAGCTGAATACTAATTTTGTGAATACTGTAATTTCACGTCTGCTACCCATGTTCAAGCTGGTTGTGCTTTGAGGAGCAGCTGAGGCTTTATGGAAAACTTTGTATAACATTCTATTTAAAAGCAATTCTTTTTCTTTGCATTATGTGCTCTGGGTATTTTTTTTTTTCTTCCTTTGTGTTTTATTTTGAGAACATTTGTATGAAAACAAGATCTTTGTTTCTTACAAGCACATCTGCTCTGGCTGCTTATAGATTATGAGAAGTCATCATCCTCTGTGATGTCATAATCACTTCCATGGCAACCAGTGTGGCTTACTTTTTTTGAAAACATAATAAAAAGTTACAGAATGTCAGCAGCACCAAAGTGTTTATCTTGAAACTGATACATAGTAACTTCTCTGTGATCTGTACCCATTATGTGTGGCCCATAGACACTAAAGTTTTATCCTATTGCATTTAATTTCCTTAAAGTTCATGTGACAGTCAATTATAATAATCCTATCCACAGTTTAGAGGTAAAAATAGAATTCGAGGAAACGATTTTCTGAGGTGACCAACTTTATTGTACTTCAATGCTCTGACACATAGCTTGGCTGGTGTTAGTTCAAGAAAGGAGAAAATATATGAGACCTTGATGTTTTATGTTCTATAGTAAATAATGATACAGATTTGAATAACAGCTAGAAGGATCTTGAAGCCCGTTGCTTGAAATGAACAGGCACTACGTTCACTCAGCCACTTTATTGTTGTCACTGTTGTAATGAAATGTGACTGGGAGGGACATCAGAACATAATAATTTGGATATTGAGCCAAGGCCGCTAAAGAGGACTGGAAGTAGGAACAAATTTTGTGGCATGTTTTATTATATCAATATTTGTCAAAATTATGAATTTTGAAACACAATAACCAAGCAATCCATAAAGAGATATTTGTTGATTCCTCATTATGGGTGTAGCTCTATACTGGATATTGTGAATGAGCTAAAGTAGTAAAAGATGCAATGCCTGACTTCCCAAGCCCTTCTTTGAGATTAATGCCTAATTATTAGTACCACCTTTTGTCAGTACTACTGAAATATTTTTAATTAAATCCATATTACTTTTACTTAGGCTGTTTCATTTGATTTTTTAAAGTGCACATGTTTGATATGAACCACAATTAGTTTGGGAGCATTGGTTAGCTGAGCCCCAGCAAGCTGTTCTGTGTTGAATACTAAGAAAATGTGGCAAGACAGAATTCAGAGGCAGCTGCCTACTGGGCACAGTTTGAATCAAAATGGCAGCAAATGAATATGTGATCTTGGACCTGGATGTGAAGCCAGTGCCAGTTATACTGGTAACACACATAGAATTTTCAGTTTCAAGATAGGTCAGGAATGGGAGACAGGAACAAGTACCAAGGACAAAATCTAATCAAGGGAAGAAAGCCCAGGGGATATAACTAAGTGGAGGTGGGGCAGGATTGGGGCAAAGATCAAAATGGCAGGCAAACAACAGAGGTCTATGTAGTGGGGTGGGCAGTGTTGTTGAGGCACCACTGCATAAAACAGAGATCCAATCAAGAAAGACTAAATGCAGAAGTTGGATATGCATTCACTGTGGTACCAGGGGACAAAGTAGGAACCAATCAAAAAGAGTCTAAAGCAGTAAATGTCACAATGAGTGAGTATGGTTTATGTGTATATTTTTTCCACTCTATTAGACACAGAGTTAATAAAACTGATAAAGTCAGCCTTATGAAACACATGGTACTAGATGAAACAGACAATGAAGAATTAATTTAGCAAGTAAATATGTAATCAAAATGTGTATCATGTGTCATGGAAGAAATAAGTCAGGTGTCAGAATAAGGAATGAAGCAATGGGTATAAAAGGATGCTACAAGGTATCACTGAAGGACTCTTGAAGAATATAAGGCTGATGTAAGAGAAAATCTTTACCCTAGCTGTGGAACAGCACATTTTAAAATATAGTTATTGGGGGCTGGGATTGTATCTCAGTGGTAGAGCGTTTGCCTCACATGCATGAGGCCCTGGGTTCGATCCTCGGCACCACATACAAAGCAATAAAATAAAGACATTGTGTCCATCTATAACTAAAAAAATATTTTAAAAAATATAGTTATTGAACATATTCTTCCAGAAGTAGCTTCATTCCCAGGTTTTGTAATCAACCAGGGGCCTCCCTGAATCCAATGATCCCCCTGCCACCAAAATTTCTTTCACACCTCTGAATTATCCCATATGTCTGTCCAGTCTCCAAGGTCAAGGACAAATTCTTGACCTGATTTGTCTTTTTGTCCCTTGAGCATCTCTGATAATAAGTTCCTGAGTGGAAACTAGATTATTTTGACTCCATAGTGTTCTTCTCTTCAAGAGAGTTTAATATTTGTAGCAAACATGCTCCCCAAATCTCAATGGCTTAACAATTGCTCAAAACATTTGGTGAGATTCCAGACCTTTCTAAACAATTACTAAATCACTCCTTTGGGGAATTTGAGTCCTTTATTGACTTTTCTGCAGATGCCTGTCAGAAAAGGCCAAGAAGAGAGATCATAGGTGAAGTTTCACTGGGTCATGTACAAAACTACTATGCATCACTTTTACCCAAATTCCATTGGACAGAACTTTGTTCCATGGCATATATAACTGCAAGAGTGGCTGGGGAATATGATTTAACTGTGCCCCAAAGGATAAAGGAAATAGGTTTTGGTGAGTCAATTGTCTACCTTTATACACACACACACACACACACACACACACCAAAAAAAAATCCATTAGAAAAATTCAACTCTTTTTCCCATGCAAAGAATTTAGTCATCTTCAATCCATCTGAACTCATCCAATGTTCCACTCAGTCCCTGGATCTAACTCAAAATCCAGGACCTTCAGGTCATGTTTCTCGTGGGTCTCTCAGGCCCAGTTGATACTGCCCTCATGGGTGCATAAACTGTCCAGTTGCATAAGGCCCAACACTCACATGAGCCCCTGTGATTCGTTTAAACCTCTGTTAACACTATTTAGAAATTACTAATAATTTTATCTTTGAATTTGTGTTTTGTAAGTCAAGTCTGATAGGATAATAGAGAAGCACATAAGAATAGGTATGTGTGACCTAGATTCTTTGCTGCCCTATTCATATTTAGCATTTATGATATCCCCAGGAGCACAGAATTCTGGTACACTATGATGCTGGGGAGTCCTAGCAAAATACAAAATGTTAAGAAGATACCATATTATGACTATGAGTGAACAGGACCCTGTCTGCCCTGAGAAACCACATTTTCCATTTGAACCAAACCATGCTTTGAACACATGATGTCCTAAGAAGCACAGAATACTCAAGAATATTTTTATATTCTTTTTTCTTTCCCTGTATTAGTCAGTGACTTACACTAAAATAATTTACAGAAGAATGAAAGAAAGAGATAGAGCAACCATAATTTCTCTGTTTAGTCTTTCCCTCCTCATCAGTAAGCCAAATGTAGAGAGTACTGCTGGAATGTGCACATACTGAGATGCAAAATAAAAACAATTGAATTAGTTGTGTGCAGCATTGCGATGTTTTGAAAGAACAAACTACACGTGCATGTAGAAACCATGAAATCTGAATTATGTCATTTCAATTACTCTGAATATTAGTTAAACACTCGGATTTGCATTTAAAACTGGTATTGCACAATATAAATATAAAGATGAAGAATAAAATTAAACTTTTCTTTATTTTGAAGGGCATTAAGTAGCAAATACAAAACACCATGACCAGCACACATACTATAGAAGAAAAAAGCTTTATCGTTTAGTACTTTTAGTGGCATATTTTCTCTGCTTGTTTGAACAAGTGGTCCTGCATTTTTATTTTGTACTGGGCTCTACAAAATAGGTAGCCATCCCTAGGTCTGATATCTATTTTGTCAACCAAGTGTAACTGCATAAAAGCTTCCATTCAGAAAGGGAAGAATAGAATCCACATAGCGATAAGTGATCCATAGAAATTAAATATACCTGGGTAGATATTTTCACTCCTCAAAATTTGAGATAGTTGGCTTTTTTGTTGTTGTTTTGGTTTGATTTTTGTTTGTTTGGTTTTGGTCTGTTCCTGATTTGTCTTTCTGTGACCCTTGGCTACTCTGAGAATTTCTTCCTTAACCATTATCCTCTATGGGAATATCTAAAATTGTTGTTGAGGAATATCCGCTCCTTGAGGGTTAGGCAGTTTTCATATTTCTCTTCCTTCCCAAGGGTTGCTTTAAGGCCTTTTTTAGCCCTAGGTCATGCAGTTTTTTCTGTCCACTACAATTCCTTAAAAGATTCATAAGCTTTTGATCTATTTACTTCTAGTAAGTTCCATGCACCAAGGTTTTGATTAGACACAGTTATTAAACTTGAGTTTATTCCCCAGGCCCCATGTTTTTCCTTCAACTTAATGGTAGATACCTTGAGGCTATCTGAAACAATTTGCTATGGCAGAAAAGTATCTCTTGTAATCTGACGTTTGCTAAAGCTGAGTTGTTAGAGAAATCTCACTGGCTCTTTGTCATTCAGGGCCATTTTTTATTCTGAGTCCAAAAGGTATCAACATAGGCCCTTGATCCCTGAACTTTTCTACTCTCTAATTCTCTGCTTGGATATTAGCCCAAATTCATCTGAGTGCCTCTTTCTTGCTTAAGTTGTGGACAACACACTCTCTCTGACAGTTTCAGCTACTGCCCCTAGAGCTACAGCCTGGGTAGATATATGGTTTGTCTTCCACATTCTCCTTTGACAGCTTTACTGAAAATTTGCTGAGGCACAGTAGAAACTTTCCAGGTATCTATTCTACTATTTTTTTCCTCCCTCTTAGCTGGCCAGTTGCTAAACGAATTCCATTTATTTTCAAGTTTTGTTATAATAGTTATGCATTTCTAAGTACCAATTTCTGTATGGATCAAGGTGAAATAGATGCCATAACCGAACATTTAAATCTTAGTACCTTAATATGCTGAATGTATATTTTTACTCATATTACATATTACTATGGGTTTATGATATATAACATACCACTCAATGATTTATACAACCAGGCTTCTTCTATTTTAAATTATTTTACTGCATATTACAAAAATTTATATTTTTGCAAACTTTGGTTAAAACTCACTGTTAAAGCAATTAAAAGATCTGTTTGGAAGTTCAGTTTATTATAATACATAGATGTAATGATTGTGACAATTAAAAATCCTTAATCAGAGATACAACTAAATGAAAGAAATATATATATGTATATTTATGCATTGAAAAGCTTATGATACTCAGTTTTCAATCCTGCCAACAGTTATGCACAGATTTTGTTGAAATTTTACTTGTAAATTAAAATTTCCATCTTTCCTAATACCAATTAGTAGTTCTCACAAAGTAATCAAAGGATTGACTATCTTGTTTTTGACAAATGCCCTCCAAACCCACTGAAATATCTTTAAGCATGTCAGGAATTTGTTTTTAAAAAATTACAAAAATGCATTAACCCATTTTAAAAGATTACAAAAATCCCTTCCAAAATGCACCTCCATAGCATGAGATTCTCTCAAGAAAGTAATTATTATTTCACTCATTCTTAAAGTATTACCTCCACCATAAAGTGATGGACTATTTTTCTTATTTCTAATATCTAGTAGATAGTTACCATAGAAAATGTCACTGACCAAAAGCTGAAAGTCAAGGGAGCTGTTGGGCATAGCTCATCAAGATCAGTCTTCAGGACAAAGAAGGAGAAAAGGGGTGAAGAATAGATCTTCAAGAGCCAAAAATGATGTCTGGCACACCCATAAAATGAATTAATCAAACATGTGTGAACTGTAAGAGACTGAAAGTGAAGGAATGACTGAGGGTACTACTGTCAGTCCCTCCATCTATGAAACGCTTACATTTCTCTCAGAAAAGTTCATATCATCATATGTGATAAAATACCATTAGAGTCTCTAATCCTGCCTCTTCTCTAAACAAGTTGAGAGTGAAACACAGGTGGCATATAAAGACAGGGTATCATTTTTATTACTAAGATCAACATGAGAGCAAGACACTCTTGTGTCACCTATCACTATAACAAAACACTTGAGATAATCAACTAATTTATAAAGATAAAGGATCATTTTGGCTCACAGTTTAGGAAGTTCTAGTCTATGGTTGGTTGGTTCCATGGCTTTGGGCTTGTGGCAGGACAGCATGTCATGGTAAGGGTTATGTAGTAGAGCAAAACTACTCACCTCATGGCCAGGAAGAAAAAGAAAGGAAGAGGATGGAATTGGACTTCCACAATCTCCTTTGAGGGCATGCCACCAATGACCTAAAGACCTCCCACTCGGATCTACCTCTCAAGGGTTCCACCAATAGCACCACCCTGAAGACTAAGCCTTCAATAATGGACCTTTAGGGGACACTTATCCAAACTATAACAGCCTGCTAATGGGACCTCAGTATTAACAAACTAACCCATTCTATCCAGGGGTTGTAGATGAGGGCAGGCATCACCCACATAGATTGACAACATTGGGTTTTAAGAAGTAGAAAGGCCAAGAGTTTGCCCAGGAACATCTCTTCTATTAGAAACAAGGTGTATAAAAAACACCTTTCTCTCTATTGAAAATCACTTAACAAGGAGATCTAGTGAAGGTACCAGAGTCAACTTTTATATTAAATATCAGTTAAATTTAATGTACTTACTTTTAGATAAAAATAAATGTAAGTACAAATTCTAATGTTTTTTGTTTGTTTGTTTTAACACCAAGAGATTTTTCTATGGATTTCTTAGGGAGCACATCCACCAATTATGAAACTTTTGGGATAATGAGTGCAACATTGGACCATGATTAGCAAGTGCAGTCTATGCTTAGTTCCCAGTAATCATTTTGGCCAAAGGCAGGAAGAATTTTATGCCTTGGGCATAGTTTGCCCCAGCACTGTTTTGACTCTCATCCACGTGTACCCAAATCAGGTTTAACCGCATCCCACTTTCAGCCAAGCTTCAACGCATCCTCCACTGAACATGCTCTCTGGCTCTTTGTGGATAGCTCAGCTTCAACCTGTCATCACTGTTCAGCTCAAAGCTGAGTGCTATTGACAAAATGTCAGCCTTATGATTATATATGAAGGACAACACATTATGTCAATGCACTTAAGTCTTTTCTTTATCTGGCATGAAGGTTAGCATGACTTTTATTTTTTTAATCTGATCCACTCTGGGCAAATCAAGCAAGAGATTTTAGAAAGGAAAAGGATATACATCTTAAGTTTAGTTTACACAATGAGTAGGATTTTATGTTCCTACCCAATAGCTTCATAGTAAGAAGCAAATATGAAGCAATAGAAAGACTATAATAGGAGGAAAATGGCATCAATGTTCCTTTCCATCCTTTTTGTCAGAAGCCATCCTGAAAATAAACTTTTTATTTTGGAATAGTTTTAGATGTACAGGAAGGAAAATGTTTCAAAATCTTATAAAAAGTTGACCATATAATTTAAACTCAACTCCAAAAATTTTTTTAAAAGTTTCAGTTTGGTTGGTTGGATTGCTTTCCTTTTTGTTTTTTGAAATTATGTGCATTTAATGTTACTGTAATAGGTCAAGACAATAATTCCAAGTTTTGTGTAAGAAGATACCACTGATACATCCAGGGATTTAGAATAACAAAAACACTCTGCTCAGTTAGAATAAGAATTCACAGCTATGACCTGTGGCCTCCTTAAGTAAATATAAGAGAGTTTAAAGCTGCCCTCTGGGCAAATATTTGAGGGGCTGATGAGCATTCAGCTTCATTTAAGATACAGCTTGTCATCAATATACCTAAGTGACTGACAATTTCTATTTACTGTTTAATGAAAGTGAACCTGGAGTCCATTGAAGTTCCTTGTCAACCCTAGGATGAGAAAAGAGATACATCTTGAGGAGCAGACCAATATTTGAAAGGCTAGGAAGGCTTCCAATCTGGATGAGTTTGCAGTAGCTTGCAGTTTGTTGCCTGATAGCTGAAAGAGGAGAATGCATGAACTCAAAATGAGGGAGTGTGACTGTCCCTTTGTTGTTTAAACCCAATGCCTTTATCACATAAGTCTCTTGGGACCAGAGGTTCTAATTCTACAGGTAGAGACTATGCCTGACACATAATTAGCACTGAATAAATATTTGTTGAATGCCTGTGAGGTGGGGGACTTGGACATTCCCACTCAGTGTAAAGAGTAAGAAGAGTTGCCAATAGAAGAAAGAAACTTTAGGAGGAAGGAATTCATGAGGTCACATTATACAAGTCAGGATTCTCCAAAGAAACAGAACTAACAGGATATATAAGTGTTTGTGTGTGTGTGTCTGTCTGTGTACACACATATATATATTTATATGTACTTATTTACTCTGGAAATTTTTTTCATGAGCCTATGTCCTTCATCTGCTGTCTGCAAATTGATGAACCAGGAAAACTATGATGCAATTCAGTTTGAGTCTAAAGACCTGAGAACTAGGCAGCAGGGTGTGGAGGGGGAGGGTTGGAATATGTCCCAGATTTCAAAGGCGCAAGGACCAAGAGCGTGAGAAGATAGCTGTTTCAGCCTAAGAAGAAAGTGAGAGAAAATTCACCTTTCCTTGGTCTTTTTTATTATGTTCAGACCCTCAAAGGATTGGTAGGGTGATTTTCTTTACTTGCTTTATTGATCCAAATAATAATCTCTTCTGGAAACACCCTCAAAAATAATGTTTTGCCAGGTATCTGGGCATCCCTTAGTCCAGCCAATTTGACATATAAAATCTATCATCAAAACCATCTTATTTTTAAACTTGCAGGCTTTGGAAGAAAAATATATACATGATCCAAGGAGTAATCAAATATTGAAAATCCCTGCATAGAATATGAGAAACCACTTCTGATGGGTTTCTAAAGCATCCAAATGTTGGAGTACACTATATAGTTGATATGGGCCAATAGTTGAGGGGAGATTCAAGATAGAAAGGCACTGATTACATATAGGGACACGAATAAGAAACTGTCTCCACAAAGGATTTTCATTGCCAAGGATGGCTCTGGCAATCACTTGTAATGGAGAGTGGACTTTGGCATAAAAGGATGCTTCTCAGTGGAGAATCTTAATTGTTCGTCATCACAGAACTTTAGGTCTTTGCAAGCTCCCATTTGCAAAACATATATGTAATACTATTAATATTCTTTGGAGTTAGTATTTTTTAGTTTGTGGAGATCCATCCAGCTTCATAGTAACCCCTTAAAAATATCTGATAATAATAGTATTTAATAATTCTTGAACACTTCCTAAGTACTCAGCCAAGTGCTAAATACTTTACCCTTAAAACAAACACATATGACTGGTAGTATTATAATCTTCATTTTAATGAGTAACTGAATGTTAGAGAAAAGTTAAGAAAATTTCCCATACTCACACATCTGATAAGATTGGATTTAAAACCAAATTTTGCTGATTCCAGAGCTTGCAAGCTTGTCCACTACATTGCATTCTTAGAAAATTTACTAACTTGTATTTCTTTTTTCACTGTTCCATTAGTCTATTAGAAAGCAATGTTTAAATAATATGTTGCATATTCATGTGAGAGAAGGCTGAGTTGAAGGTCTGCCACCTTAGAACCAAGTGTTTCTTTATCTCCTTCAAACAATTCTGTACTGTGCTGTGCCTTTCTCAAGTACTTTGCACCGTGTGGAAGACACAGAGAGACACAAGACATAGACCCTGCCCTCAAGGATCTTACATTTTTAGGAATGAGCACCCACATAAACCTATGACGAATTAAATATCAAGAAATTCAAATAATAATGCTCCAAGTAAGTTGTACAGACAAATGCCATGACATTTCAGAAGACAGAGGGAACATTGTGTTCTTGATTGGCAGGGAAATCTAGTGGAGGTAGAAATTGAAGTTGATTCCTTAGAAATGGAGGATTTGGCTAAATTTAGCAGTATGAATAGCCTTCTACACATGCTTCTTCCTACAGGAAAGAGAGTGAACAAAGATTATAAGATGAGAATGATCATGGATGGGCTCACTGGGTAGCAATTAAACCAGTTTAACTAGAATGTGTAATCCTTATTAGGGAACACAGAGAGAGAAACTAAAACAGATTAAGGAAAGCCTTGCAGGACAAATCAAAGCTTTTTCTATGTGGGGAACCTGGGGCTGATTCTGAGCTCTGCCATTCACTAGATGTGGAACACTGGGCAAGCTTCCTCACCTCTCCCTACACTCTCATTTCCTCATACTGAGTGTGTCATATTTTTATGAGTATTGTATTATTCATGATGTACACAGTGTACCACTCACTGAATGGTTGCTTAAAAAATGGTAGCTAGTAACATTTTAGGTAAGGAGGAATCACTATACACTTATGATGAATAAAGCATTAAACCAAGCAGGACTCACCATGATGCTGTTTGGGGAATATATAAGGTATGGATCAAGAACAACGATATAAACAAAAGAATGATAGAAATGAAACTGTGGAAACCTCATTTCTTAGATAGCTCAACAGTGAGGAGTAGTAATGTATTCCAGAATCAGAAGATTGTAGCAAGAAGTGTCAACTAGATTATTTGAAGTAGAAGGGATCAAATGATTCTATCTCTGGATGCAGAGGAGGAATAGGTCCAGTTGGAGAGAAACAGATGGAAGGCAAGATTTTGGTCCAAGAGCAAAAGGATCAAGGCTGAGTGTGAAACTTGTGAGGATACCTTTAGCAAAGTTGGTCATGGTGGAAAACCATGATGGGGAAGACACAGAGCAGAGTGTATTTGAAGGAGGTCAAGAATTTAAATTCATTATACCATATCAATTTCAAAGAGTTCGTAATTGTTGAGGATAGAACCCAGATTTTAAATATTAGGAGGAAAATGTGAGACAGAATCTGAAATTTTGAAAATAATGAGTTGGGTGCAGTCGTTCACATCTGTAATCCTAGCAGCTTGGGAGGCTGAGGCAGGAGGATCCCAAGTTCAAAGCCAGCCAAGCAACTTAGGGAGACATCATCTCAAAATAAAAAGAGCTAAGGATGTGACTCAGTGGCTAAGCACCCCTGGGTAGAAGAAGAAAACAAGAAGAAGGGAGGAGGAGGAGGAGAACAAGGAAGAGGACGAGGAGAAAATAATAAGAAAGGGTCAATGTTTCCTGAGGAGCCAAGGCAGAAAGAAGGAAGGAAGCACAAAAAGGGTAAAAAGTAGTACATCTCGATGTCTAAACATCAAAGGAAGATGTTTCACTCCTGCTAATAATGGTGGATGAAGGATCTGGAGACCTAAGAATTAATCATTTTCTCTTTTTTCCTATAAGTAGCTAAGACAATAACATCCATCTTCAAATTACAACGGTTCTATTGTCTGAACAAATCTAGACTCATTTAAGGGAAGTGAGAATTAAAATAAAGTTAGAAAATGAGGACTCTACTTGTCATTTTTTGGTAACAATTGTAAATAAGGTACTCGACAAAAGGAGTTTATATAAATGAAATAGAATTTTTTTTGCTACATTATAATAAAAAATGGATTCACTGTAGAAAATAGAAACAGGAAAGAATAGAATCAAATTTGAGAGTTGAGAAGGGGCATTTTAGACCTCAGGAAGCTGGTATGACTAATAGGAATTAGGAAAGAAGTTGGTTGATTCAAGAATTTTTGATGAACATTAAAGACATTTACAGGCAGAGGATATCAGCAGGGGCAAATCTCTCCACAAACATGGACACACAAGCATCAGTTTCAATATCTAGAATACAATGTCTCATGATGCTTAAGCACCTACCCTCACCCATGGAACGGACCAGGTTTGAATTCTGGAAACTTGACTTTTTAGGAGTGACTTGGGGAAGTAGACAGAGAAGACAACTCTTCACAGGATGTAGGAACTAAAACAATGCTGCCTTTAGAATAGCTTTTTCTGTCTGCAACTGGATCACTACCTGGAGGATTAGAATAACTAAGATTTCATAACTTCTTTACTTCAGTAAGTTGAACATGATGAGCATGTCCTTAACTTCCTGAAAGATCTTGATGTGCCTCCTGAAATTTTCAAGGAAAGAATGAATAGTTGTGTAATTATTTCCTGTTCTTCAGTGGTGACCTCAAATGCTTCCTCTCTCAAGAAGTCTTCCTTCTTTTCAAGAAGGAAGAAGGGCATGTATGGGTATAGAGTAGACATAGTTGGGTACCACCTAGTATTCTTCTGCACTATCTTCCTTGTCTAATGACCACATGTTAGTGGAAAAAATATGTCATTCCATCTTTCCTAAGGTTGGATGCTGCCTAGATAATGCCACTCTAAATTACACAGTCATGGGTTCCCTTAGAGCAGAGGTTAGTTTGGAAGGGGAATGTGAATTAAGGCCTAAGCCAACTTAATACATTGAATCCCTCTGGTCAGAGAGACTAGCCCAGTGTAAAACTTAAGTGATCCAGTAGGAAGGAAGCTCAGGACTTTAGTTGATACTTTGAGTATGAAATTCAATCAATTAATAAATCATTCTCTCTCTTTCTCTCACCTCCACCCTTTTCTCCCCCTTTATTGGTAGGCATTTTCTAACTACAAGGTTAACCAGGCCTGAAATAAATTTTCCACAACAGGAAGAAAGCTCAAGAAACAAAACTGCTCCTTGTGGAACACCAGAGAGCCTCTGGAATTTTTGCATGTAACTTATACTACCTAGGAATATTTTGAGTTTGTAAGTCAATGAATTACCTTTTATTGATTTAAAACTGATTAAGTATCATAGCTGAGACACCTTTCTGAATTATGTTATACTGATCTACTAGATATTTTACTTTTCCCACTTATTTTAATCTTGCTACATGCTGCCTTGTGCTGAATTTATCTTTTCTCACAGATTTTGAGTTCCTTAAGGGCAAGAAATTTACATATTTCAATTTTACATATTTCCATGTTTTATCTAGCTTTCAGAATACCTCCTTGCATAGAGCAATGCCTAATAAATGTTTGTAGAAAGAAGAAATCAAACTTGTGAACTTGTGCATATGATCTCATTAGCACCATGCTATACTTAACACCTAATAAGTATAAAGCTGTTGAATAAACTGAATGTAGAACATCATTGTTTTACTGTTTGACTTCGTTTGCTTATGTTTCTTTTTATTATATGTAATACTGAAACAGTGATTTGTTTTATACTTTCTTCACCGTGGACAACAGAAATTCCTAAGATGTCATGACAATTCATGCAAAGTTCCAGAGATTAATAAAAAATAATTGGTGTTATCGTTTTGTGGATGTAACTCTAGCCAAAGCTGAATACTTTGACATTTTAGTTAGCTAATAAGACCTTATCTTGTGTAAGAGAGGGATTTACAATAAGATAGCCAAGGGTCAAAAGGTCAAAAGAAATCTTTGCTTTTAAATCATGTCTTGACACTATATTTGATCTTGATATATCTTACTGTATTTATTTCATATAGCATATATATTATCTTACTGTATTTAATCTTGGCAGAATTATTTAACTTTTCTTGATCTCATTTTTTTCACCTGTAAAATGGGAATAATTATATCAATCTTTTAATGTTGGTATAAGGTTTTAATGAATTAAGAAAATCAAAGAACTTAGATTGATGTTGGATCTAATAAATACTTATTAATGCTAACTAGTGCTTGGCAGGGTGGTACAGGCCTATTATTCCAGTAACTCAGGAGACTGAGGTAGGAGGATTGCGAATTTCAAGGCTAGCCTAAGTAATTTAATGAGACTGTGTCTTAAAATACAAAATAAAAAGAGCTGGGATGCAGATCAGTGGTAAAGTGACCCTGATTTCAATCCCCAATACCAAAAAAGAAACAAAAAACAAACAAAACCCTGAAGTTATAAATATGTAATTATATAAAGTTAAAATAAGGTAGACACATTGGCCTTTAAAATGAATTAAATAAAGGAAAAATAGGTTTTAAAAACTGACTTGATTTTTGTTTTAATTCACTGTTTTAAAACTTGATTCAGAATTATATAATTGGTTTTTATTGAAATTAAAATTTTTTGTTAAGATATTTGTATATTCACATGTCATTGTGAGAGAAATAATGCAGAAATATCCTTTGTGCATTTTGTTCAGTTTCTCCCAAAGATAATATTTTGAAACACTGTAATATGATATTCCAATGAGATTATTGACATTGATACAATCTAAACAATCTTATTCAGATTTTTCTGTTTTTTTTTGCATTCATTTGTAAGTGCAGCACATGAACGAGTATGTGTGTACCTGCAGGAGTAGAAAGTTCTTCCAAATTTTACAATTTTTTCCTTTCCTTTATCTCACCACTGTCAAGATACTGAACAGTTCCAACACAACACCCACCTTCCTACCGTACTCTGTACTTACTCTTTGAATTAGTTTTAAAAATGAACAAATTATGCCCCTCCCCGCAAAAGAGCAAACCTTTATGAATCAAGCACCTCTACTACCACACGCTATTTCCACACAAAGGACCAGGTTCACTTGCTACTAATCATGGATGGATCTCTGATGTAAATTTCTCTGAGCAGCATCCACTAACAGGCACATCTATGTATTTTTGTATACTTTGTATACTTTTCTTTTGCATCTTTCTGCATCAATTATCTCTCAGTCTGGAATAGAAGAGAATACAAGGTCTCACTCATATATTTACTCCACACTCAATTTTCATTTATTTGAATTACAGGGATCTATTTGTTATTAAAATCAAACCAGTGACTTTGCTGTCTGACTTAGGTACTCTAAGATCTAATTTCCCCTTTGACATATAGCATTTTCCCCATGTTTATCAGATATACATGATTTTAAAATCATTTATGAAAAATATTAAAGCATAAATGCACATAGTAGTTTACAAAAGACATTTAAATTTATTGCAAATACCAAATACTAAAATAAAATAAAAAATGTTAAAAATAAAAATTGCATCTGGATTCTTAATGTCCTCTAAGAGTAAAATTAGCCAGAAATACCTATCAGCCCATAACTACATATAAGAAATTCCCTAAATATAAGAAATTCCCTAAAACTGAAAATTTATGGTAACAAAGGGGAAATATAGCAAGAAGAACTTAGAAGACATGCTGTGCGTGCTTTAAATAATCTCAGTGCAAAGAAAGTAAGCATTCAGGAACTACTTTGGATATACTTGTGCCCTTCACAGTCCTCGGCTCTGTCAGCTGATCAGCTCTCTGGAGGTTTTCTCACCAGGAAATGGAAATAAGCCCATTATTTGTAAGAGATTAAATATTGATCACAATTTTATATTTATTTCATATTAAAATCTATATGTAAGTGCTTCATTATTGAGTTTAGTTTCTATGTGATTGTTCAGTTCAGAAAACAACACAATAGAATTTGCTTCTACTGTAAATATAAAAAAAATAACACTGGCTGTACCATATAAAAAGATGGAGATGACTCTCCATATGAGACTTAGCTCTAACCACAGAATAGATGTTGGTAAGTGAACGGGCAACATGAAGAAATACTGGAGGCAAAATAACTAAAAGGAAAGTGACTAAGGGTGCTAGAATCAGATGGTAAGTATTCCTGGCCCTGCCACTGAGCAAGCAAAACCCTCAATCTTTTGGAGCTTCCATTTCACCATTCGAAAAACGGCAACAATAATAGACCCTATTCTTCAAGATTATTGCAGGACTTGTATTATTTGATATACATAATAATTAAAAGATTTCTAAAGATATAAGAATTAATAAATGTGACCTATTACTACACAAGATTTTTTTATATTAATCTCAACTTTTATACTGAGTATCCTATTATGTAAAATTTTATTGAAAATTAATGGCATTTACAAATATCCGAACAGCAGTCTAAGAGCTCTTGCAATATCACTCTGAAATAGCCATTGAAAATAGCTGATTTTGCCATTAGAATTACTGATTCTTTATCATAAGAGTTATCAGAAACACGACTGGCTGTGTACAATAGAATTACAATGAAACCCATATGGAAGTTTGCTAACTAAAGTGTTTTTATTTCCATATATATTGAGAAGGCACAATCTCAAGAGATTTCAAAGTGTTGCAAAATTTTAAAGTATTTGATGAGTGTAGAGAGAAGATTGAGGCAAAATGGGTATATAGGCTATTTAGCCTTATATGAGAATTCCTTTCCCTTTCTTTATTTCTTCTGTCATCATTTCTCTACTCGACATTTCCCAGCACCTTGCTGTTATTGCTTATTTATCATATACCATATTTAATACCAATCATGACATTGTATTGATCAACCCATTATGTTTTTCCAGCTTGTCTATCTACTCTGTTCGGATGGCTTTACACATCAGCTCTTTTGAATGATGTTGTAATTTGATTCAGAGTCTCCTGGTGCACACTACTTCTTGAGAATATATTAGGCACTTCAGTAAGCTGCTTTAGTTCTTTCTGGGCAAACAATAGAAGATTTTACTTAAACTCACCAACCATTCCTCCTTATTTTCCTTTGCAAGCTTTTCTTCCTCTGTCTCTTAAATGATTTTCTTCATGATTCTATCCTAGGTTCTCTTTGATAACTAATCTTCCTGATCTGTTCAGTTGGTCCCTTCTCCCATTGCTCAAATTATGAGCTGTCAACTAAATGATTCCAAAGACTAAACCCCCAGGCTATATTTCCATATTGAGTATATCTAACCAGCCTTAGGATATTTCCACGTGTATGTCCTACTGATATCTGAACTCAGCATTTTCACTTTGAATGAATCATTTCCCCAAACCTGCAGAGAAGGCACCGGTGAATTATCCTGACCCTATTCTCCCTACCTCTTCCAATTAATTAATCACTATTTCTGTTGAGTGTATCTTATAAATAATTTTCTAATCAGTTGTTTCTGCTAGCCACCAGTGTCTCTTACTTAGGAATTGCAAATATTTCTAAGTAGGTTCCCACCATCCCAAATATCATTCAGGATACTGTCAAAACAATATTTCTTAAGTGTATATGAATCTAATTGTGTCACTCTTCCATGTAAAACCCCTCAATAATTTCTTACCCTCACAATAGAATTGAAACTCTTTGCTGTGGCTCTTGAAGCCTTTCATGACTTGGGACTGTTCCAGAAGTCAACTGATTTAGTTGAAAAAAACCCAAAAAACATAAGTTTTGAGACTATATGCCTAGATTTAAACCATACTATACATTTATTCATTCATTTTTGAACAACCACTGTGTGCCTGGCATGGTTTTTTCAGTAGTAAAGAACAAAATCTGCCCTCTGGAGCATTTGTTTCAGAGGGATAAGAGACAATTAATAAGAAAGCAAGTATAATCTGTCAGATGACAATAAAGTGCTCTAGAGTAGTGGCTGTGATGAGATGAATGTGCATTCAAGCTATGAGGGGGACAACCCAGTAAATCTCCAATGTAGAGGAGTCCTGAAGACCTGGTTCACTAGGATGATCTTGATGCTAAATGCTTCTAGGGCAGTCTAGATTTACAAATTTTATTTTATTATCTAAAAGAATCTCTAGCAGCTGGGCACAGTGGTGCACGCTTGTAATCCCAGCACTTTGGGAGACTGAGACAGGAGAATTGCAAGTTCAAAGCCAGCCTCAGCAACAGCGAGGCACTAAGCAACTCAGTGAGACCCTGTCTCTACATAAAACACAAAATAGGGCTGGGGATGTGGCTCAGTGGTCTAGTGCCCCTGAGTTCAATCCCTGGTACCAAAAAAAAAAAAAATTCTCTAGCTGCTATGTAGAGAAGGGTCTACAAAGAAACAAGAGTGTAAGCATGGATAGATTAAGAAGTTATTAATAATCACCAGGGCAGAAACAAAACTGGAATTGTAATGGTGGGCATGGTGAGGGGTGGTCTTGCTCTGAGCATGTTTTGAATATAGAATCCACAGATCTTGCTGATGGATTTGAGGATAGAAAAGTGAGAGTGTCAAAGATGACCTCAAGGCTTTGACTTGAAGAATTGTGAATGATGGAACCATTCACTGCAATGGGAAAAAGGAGACACTGTTTGGATTTTAGAGGTGAAAATTATTAAGAATACATTATTTTTGAGATGCCCAGTACATATCCAAGTAGAAATGTCAAATGGGAATCTGGGTATGACAGTGTGGGATTCAGATGAATAGTTTGGATTGAATTACAACATTTTCCATAATTTGTATATAAGGTTTTTACAGTCAGGGACTGGATAGGATACATGAAGATGTATAAAGATCAGGGGTATGAATGAATCTCTTCTAAAAAATGTAGATATGTATGTATAATCAGCAATTAATCTATCCGTTGTTGAGAGGACTCACTCTCTCTAATTTGCCACAGTTCTCTGTCTACAGTCAGCTAAGGATCAATCCTTTCAGGCCCTATTCACTCATCTGTATTACCCGCCTAGCTCTTTTGACATTGGACTATGTTAGCTAGCAGTACCCCCTTTTTTTCTGGGCCATTTCCATTTAGTTTGTCCATGCCACACTGTATTTCATGCTATTTGTCTCCAATGACACACTGCTGGTGAAATCATATGTCACCAGTCCCAGCTTCCTTAGATCCAGGCCAGTGCCAGTTGTAGGAGCAAAAGGACAAGTTAGAAATACTGCACTTCTTAACTATGGTTCTCAGTGCAAATACAGATTATTCTTCATCAACTGGAAATCCTTTACTGTCTTTTTGTTGAACTGAGAAGCTAGCACACTGCATGTAGCTGCTGGGATGTGGATATCTCAGGAGTTGTTTTTAAGGAGAATTAGTAGGTTCTCTTGGGTAATAATATGCAAGTTTGAGATACCTTCTTGGAGAAGGCAATATTGGTATATAAGGAATATCAGTATACTAGCTTTCATCTGTCCTCAAGTTGAGACTAACAGGTCAAAAGAGATTTTTTAAAATATTTTTCCAAATATGGTAAATATGGCAAAGAAATGTCTTTCTACCTTAATTTTTTAAAAGTAAAGCAATAATTCAGGTATAATTAAAAAAGAGCTACAAAAATAATTTATAAAAAATGATTTAGTATAGCAAAATTATCTATCAAATAGCCATGTACTAGATTTGGGTGAACATAGGATCATATGGCTACATTTGTATACTGAACACCGTCTCAGTTAATTGCCCTCTCACTAAGGACATAAGGTTAGGCTTTCAACCATATGCCACAACTTATTAAGTGATATTTTTTTCTTCCATGGAAGATGTATGAAGTATAACTAAAAAGCAATGAAAAATATTTCACAATAAAACCAGAATGGTTCCTTTATAGCCAAATAGCAGTCGTAATTTTCTCTTTTAAAATTTTTATCCCTTCCTTAGTCCTCTTTGTTCTCTTTCTGTTTCACCTCCCTTCCTTTTCATGGGTTTACAAGTTTTTTGATATTTTTCTTTTTCCTGCAGAGCATAGATAGAATTTCCTGTGTGGCATTCAATATGTCCAAGACCTAGGATGCTCCTTGAGAGGTGTGGTGCTATTTTGAGGTAAGTTATAGCATAAAACTGCATTAGCTGCCTCATTTGTGAAAATCATACCAGATTCCCAGATATGTGGTAAGCAGTTGCTGGTAAAAACATAATCCTAATGGTTTTCATAATTGATGTTTGCAAAACCAGAAATAATTCTGACCAAGTTGCATTCCCCTTATAGGACTCTAGTGGTGAGAAAGGATTCTGATTTTATGAGGTTTAGTAGATATTATATTTAGGCTTTTTTATGGTTATATTTCTGTAGCTGAAAGAAAATAGTTTTTTTTAATATTTGTGACACATTAATGAAACATATATATATGTATATATACATATATGTAAGTATTCCTGTTTTTATTAATAGAATTCCAAGAATGATGTGGGAGATGATTCTACATGAGTTTGAACATTTCTCAGTTGGCACTTAAAAACCTTTAATTGCAACTTTATGTTTGCCTTTTTTCAATAAAATGTAAGATTCGTGAGCTTTCTCTCAGTTAATTTTTAAATTATTTTGTCTTACTTTGGCATAACTCCTGGAATTAAAGTTTCTGCAGTGCTTATTGGCCCACACATTAATTATAAACTGCTTGACCTTAATCAATTTCTCTTCTATCTTTTAGTCCAAATTCATACTTAGTGTTTAAATAACTTAAGGAACATGATCTGACTCATGCAAAACTTCCATTGACTTTTACTGGGGTCAGTGAAATTTTGTCAGTCATCCAGTATCTAATTCATTGCTACATCCCAGAATATGAACTACAAACGAGAAACTGAAGAACTTTGTGCCATATAGCACGGTAATGTTCTTTTAATGTTTTTCCTGGTCTCAGTGGAATTTTTTTGATAAATATGTACATTTATAATGACATTTAGTTTCCTGGTAGATATCTATTAACTTATAATGTATATGCATACTTAATGATCTTGTATAAAATATTAGCATTACATATATTATTATTGTCATTATGGTTTTCCTTTAAATTTACTTTTTTAGGCACCTTGGTTAGATGGAGTCTATATCCAGAAACAAAGTTTTGCTGGTTATTCATCCCTAATGTATTTAGGCATAGTTTTAATGGTTATAATAAACAGCTGAAAATTTTTACTCATATAGATAGAATGAATTAAAATTACCTAAAGTATGATGAATCAAAAGGAAGTTAACACTTCTAGAATGAGGGCAGCATAAAGGCACATGTTCTACCCCCAACCAAAAAAGTGTCCCTTTTATCAAAGTAAAGCAAGGACAGGTACAGTGAAGTGGGCACGAGGGTCGTGCTGAATTTGGGTATGATACCAAACAGATCACAAATGTCAATGAACCTCTTTCAAATACAGTAGCATGTAGAACCAAATTAGAGAAAGATATCATATTTTTAGAGAATATAGTAGCAGTCTTCTGGGAAGTAGAGGAGATTCTGGCAAACTCTGCTGGGATTGGAGGAGCCAGGGTTGGAGCCTCTTTCCCACCATAGTTCAACAACATTCCAAGCTGTGCTGGCATCTGTGGAATGTAAAGCGAGCACCCAGCCCCTGTCTACTTTGCTTCTCTGATCTGCCTTTTTCAGTCACCGAGTTCCCTCAGGTGAAAGCCGGGATCACCCTAATGTGAAAGCAATGATCTGAAGTGGAGAGGAACAGGATTGAGTACATCAGAGGAGGGAGAGAAGAGAGTGCTGGCCACAGGGCAATTAAAAATTGGGAAAACAACATAAAGCATGGAAACGGAAACTAAGAGGAGAGAACAAAGCTTGCCCTCTGCAGTCAGCCTGGGTTCTCTGGGCTCTAGTGAAGACACATCTATTACTAGGTGTGTGTTACTGGGCAAGAATCTTAACTTGTTTTTGCCTTAATTTCCTCATCTAAAAATGGGAATAATAAACAACATACATGTTAGGGTTACATAACAACATGCTATTTATACAAAGGGATGATGACAGCACCTAGCATATTCCAAGTGTTTATGCATGCCAGTTGCTTTTATTAATTCAAATCATTTAATACATTTAGTTTTAATTATTAAATTAAATATTACTATTATTAAGTCTAAATGAAAATGGGACTAAACATTTGTTTAACAGATAAACCCTTAAAGAAAATCATCCACATGGTGTGTAAAAGAAGCAACTGAAACAAATGACTCCTAAATTAAGCAAAGGGCAGCCTGCTAGGAAAGCTGATCACTATCGCCCAGTCACATTGACCCCTTGCAATAATAGTATCCCAACCACAGGAATAAAGGCCATATTTATCATCTGACAGTAGCCCACCCTTGATTATACCTGACTTGTTCTGGGACAGACACCTAATCAAGCACAACCTACTGTCCTCTGCTTTGGATCATGGCTAAAAAAAGCCTTTGGAGAGGATCAGATTTATTTTTTATGCTTGGGCAATGAAGCAAAGGAGCTAAAAACGAGTGTAGTGGTGGAGTGAACTGGTAACTTCTTGTAGCCTTCAATGAAGTGCAGCAGGAAAAGAGACACATGGATCCACAACTGGCCTAGATTGTCAGGTGGCAAATGCAACTGCAAGAGCATTGTATGTCTTTGCACCAGGAAACAGTCTCTGCCCCTGCTCCCTGCTCTGAGAGCACTGAGTGACAGCAGCAGAGACTTCTACTGAGTTGTTTTTCTATGGGTAAAGTTGGGATGCTGATAGGGTTTTCCTGGAGAATGGGGGAGCTGGGAATTCTTGGCACCCTGGCCTCTCTGAAGCACTTTGCAGGGCAAGCCCCCTCTCACGTGTGATGAGACATGCTTTTATAAATCCATCCTGTGACCAAAGCTTGGAATGCAGCACAGGGTTTTGGAAATAAGCAAAGGCAGATTAAGGAAGAAAGGCTCTTTACTGCCAGTTCAAACTGATGTTTCCCTTCAGGGCCCTCAGGCTTAAGCTTTTATGTCTAGAAGAATGGGGAGGGGAGGAGCTAGTCCCATTTGTTGCTAAGCGACCAAAGCTTTCCCAGGTCACGTTTGCTGCTATTGAGAATCAGTGACAAGGTGGATATAGGGAAGCAGGGAGAAGCCTCTCATTTCAGGATTTCTGGTTCTGTATTTTAAACCACAGAGTTCTCAAGAACAACATGTACAAGAGGCTGTCAAAGTTCTTTAAGGGTGGTGTTTTCAGAAATAAGACAAGCCTGAGAAGGAGGATGTTTCAGACTCAAACCAACACAGCAGGGCATCTTATCGTCCCCTGCAAAGTCCAGGCCCACTACAAAGGATGCTGAGAATAAGTTTAACGAGAAATATACAGAGCCTGTATCAAGAAAAAAAACACACCAACCACTGAATGAAGTACATAAAAGAATATGAGAATGAATGGAAAGATGTTGCCTGTCCTTGTTGGGAGAACAGATGTTATGAAGATGTGAGTTTCCTACAAATTTATTGGCAAATATAACAGAAATTCCATTTTCTTGACATGACAACATAATCTTCATTTACTTGGAAAACTAAATATTCAGGAATATCTGGAAACATTCCGAGAAGCAAGAATAAGAAGTAGGAATTTACCTATGATGTAATAAACTGCATTGTTGAGGTGTGGCAGTAGAAACAGTGTTTTAGTGTGTGATCCTAGCCTGAAAATAAACAGAAGGCCAACAGAGGAGATTGAAGAGTCTAGAAACACATCTAAGTATCTAAACCATGGGAATTTAGCAAGTACTAAAGGTTGCTGTTCAAATTAATCTATTGAGTTGATTTTTTTTTTAAAAGTATATTGGAACAAAGGGTTAGTATTTGCAAAAATATAATGTTGGAACCCTACCTTCCACTTAACTGTATTTTGAAATTCAAAATAAGGGATTTAAATGACAAAAAGTGAGATCATAAAGTAAGAGAAGATTTAGACAAATACTATTAGAATCATGAGGTGAAGAAGCCTATTTGTCTGCTAGGGCTACTATGACAAAATTCCCATAGCATAAACAACAGAAATTTATATATTTATTTTTAGTTCTGAAACTTGGAGGTCCAAGATCAAGGTGCTTGTAGTTTTGAGGACTCTTTACTTGCTGTGTCCTTATATGAACTTTTCCCCTTTGAATGTGTACCTCTTCTCTTCCTCTGAAGATATGGGTCATATTTGATTAGGGACATACCCCTATGACCACATTTAACTTTAATTGCCTCTTTAAGGGCTGTCTCCAAATATAACCACACTGGGGCTGGGCCTTCCACACAGGAATATTTGGTGATACGATTCAGTCTTTAACAGGAAATATTTTCTGAGCATTATTTCAAAAGCAGAAAAAAATCATTAATTTCACTAGAAAGTAAAAGAGTTCAAATAAGATAATAAAAATATTTCTCAATGAGGTTTTTAAAAAATTTCCACCATTGGAGGGAGAGTATATGGATATGAGTACTACACAGGGCAATTTGGCTATATGGAACACATTGTAAACATGTGCAGTTCTTAGATTTGTATCATAAATAAATAGCCAAACAGGTGAACAAAAATGCATGTAGAAATGTAAGATTGCTTCAGATGATGAAAACAGAAAACAAATTTGACATTAATAAGTAGGGGATTGAATAAACCCATTAATGTATCAGTTATACAATAGAATACTCTTTAGTCATTAAAAACATACAAAATAGTAGATAAGCTTTCTGAACACAGAGATGGAATCTCTAAGATAAAACATTAAGTGAGCAAAGTAGGTTATCACAGGATCCCATTTATGTACAAAGTAAAAATAGAAGTCCATGCGATGAAAAGTAGTTAAAAATGGTCTAAATTATTTACATTGCGCATATGATATTTAGCTAATTAGAAAAGCAAGCTGTTTTCATTTTAAAAACAACCATTTGCAGAAATGAAAAACATATTTCACATATAGAAAAGTGTGTTTTTAAAACAACAAAAATGAGAAAATGAAATTAGATAAAATACTTTTGCTTGATAAGGAAATTCCAAAAATAGAGGAAGAAAAGACTTGTCATGTCTATAGGTTTAAATATTTGGGAAAAACATGACTTAGAGCATTCCTGTGAAAACTTTATGCTGTCTGAAAATGCAGTGGTGAAATGGAAGGACCCCTTGACCCTTGAGGAGAGAGTCTGAGAAACATAGCTGGATAGTAGCATAGAGCAGCACTGCCACCAGCCAAGTTTGTCTTCAAAATACATTTATCTCTTAAAATGGAGGTTTGTCCCGTCTGTGAAAAGTGTGCAGCAGATTTCCAGTATTGGTAGCACATCTGTTAAGATCATAGACAGTTGTAAGTAATTTCTCTTTCATAATATATGAAGTGTTATTTGCTTACCACATAAAGTATTGCTTTTGATTTGTTCAATTTTTTAAATGCATGTATGATTTTTTAATGAACTTATTTTAAAAGATCAAATATGTTATACTCTAGCCATAACGTATAGGAGGTTCTTTGTTGATCATCTATAGCAACCCTAACATTAGATATCTTTTGTCAATTTTAGTTTTTGGGTTTGTTTTTTTTTTAACTTCCTAACAAGTAAAGTATATACTTTAAAGTTTGCTTTTTATGGAGTCAATACTCAGTCGTTGTACTGTTCCCACAACGTACTCATGATGCTAAAAATTCCATGCTGGCATTTCAAATGGAAGTGAAACAGCATTCTGAACTACTTTCAACAAGCCTAGTGCCAAACGATGAAAAAATATATTTTTATTTGTCATGAGTCCACTTAAGTACCAACATGTAGGACTTCTTTACTCAGTATTGAAAAGATTCAACAAGAAAGAAATGATGAGGGACTGGGATTGTAGCTCAGTGGTAGAGCGCTTGCCTTGCATGCGTGAGGCCCTGGGTTCGATCCTCAGCACCACATACAAAGCAATAAAATAAAGACATTGTGTCCATCTACAACTAAAAAAAATATTTAAAAAAAAAAAAAGAAAAAAAAAGAAATGATGATTGGGTTTTGATTATGTGTCATACTCCCCACCATCCACCTTTTTTGTTTTTCTTTACAAAAGAGACATGCGCACAGACATAGCTATATATTCACATTTGCTTTTGTAACTGTTGGAATAGGTGTTTGGTAGTAAGGACAAAACAAGAAAGGGCCAGGAACTTCCAGAGAGGGAGTTAACAGTGAAAACATATATATGTCCTAGGGAACGTTAGTGTTAAACCCTGGAAGCCAGAAAGACAGAAGAAAACAACAAATGGAAAAGGCTTTAAAGGCAAGAATTGATAAAGTGCAAGGGTAATTTAGTGTTTGAAATTTTCTTAGGGCAACTGCTCCCTCCACCTGTCCCCAACACAAGCCCCAAAGAGATGTTTTTCCTCAGGAATGCATCATCTTAATTCATGATATTTTGAATTAAGCCTTGGTCTTCAAATTGCCATTATATGTATATAACTTTTAAGAAAGATAAACATTGTTCCATAAAATACATTTTATATATCTAAAATTAGCAAAGGCATTCAAAAGAGAGATCAGAGCAATGCTAGTTACTTACACTATTAAGAAATTAAGGGTCCAGGTTGTAGTCCAGTGGTAGAGCTCTTACCTCTCACGTATGAGGCAAGAGCTCACGTATGGGTCAACCCTCAGCACCACATAAAAATAAAGGTAGTGTATCCATCTACAACTAAAAAAAAAATTTTTAAAAAGAAATTTAAAAAGACACAGAAATTTTGAGTAATTAAGCATTCCAAAAATGAAATTTAATATGGGAAGTAAACAAGTATAAAATTGGCAGTCAATTCTTATAAAAATTTTCTATGCATTTAGTCAATAAATTAAATAGGAGTTAAATAGGGACAGGATTCATTACTCTTTTTCATAAGTAGCATGTTAGTGCTTAAACTGATCTTAGAGTGAATTTATCACAGCTATATTGCATTAAAATAATTAATACAGATTATATAATAAATTTTCTATTATATTAAAACAAACATAAGTAAATATACTTTTAAAGAAAAATATTTTAAAGCTTTCAGCAAGATTGAATGATCTATAGATAAGTTTGATAATTTACTAACAAAAACTTCAAGTTTTTATAAAAAATTATAGCATTTGAATTCATTTATATTGTACTTTTTAAATGAGCTTAAAAAACTTCATTGCATACTCTTTTTTATGTGGTAGAATGTTAGCAAGTTTAGACATTTATGATCAGTTCTTCTGACTTTTACTCTATTCATTTAATAAATGCAACTTGTTAGTTAGGATGCATACTTGTTCTTTAAAAACATTCACAAATCAGGGCTGGGATTGTAGCTCAGTGGTAAAGTGCTTGCCTTGCATGCGTGAGGCACTGGGTTCGATCCTCAGCACCACATAAAAATAAATAAATAAAGATATTGTGTCCATCTACACCTAAAAAAAAATTAAAAAAAAAAACAAAAAAACATTCACAAATCAATATAGATACTCATAGTTTTTAGATTATAAAAATATTATTTCTTCTGCTGATATAATTGATGAAACTGCTTTGTATAAAAAATTTTAAAAGTCAAATACAACCTTTTAACAAAAGGAAAGTTTCAAACCTGAGAATGTCCTCAAATATAAAGATTAGATAAAAGTAACTGTGATTATGTATCATGAGCACATTTTAAAGTACTGATTTCAAAAAATCCCAACTGAAATTCTAAAACTAAAAATTGTTCCTGAGAATCACTAAGTTAAACTGAATTCAATATGTAGCTAGTTTCATTTTCTTCTTTAATTTATGAAGTCACATTTCTATCACTCTGAACATTTGAGATATAACTTTATAGCTTTGATTATTGTCTGGTATTTCTTTATCAATTTACAGTGTTCAAAGCCCTCTATGTATTGAATTTGACCATCATATAAAATTGTTCAAATGAAATATTCTCATTTTTCAGGTGTGGAAACTGAGAGTTATTCATTCTATCTACCATCAAATGTTAACTGACTTTTATATCTCAGATACTGTGCTAGACTCTGGGAGTACAAAAATATTGGGCATCATCCTTAACTCCAAAGATTGGTTAACAATGACAGTCGAGTATAAGCTTTGTCAAGATGGCAGTGTGCTTGGGATATGCTGGGACTACATAGCAAAGAAAGCAAATTCAAAATTGTATCAAGAAAGACATCTTAAAAAGATGAAGGCTGGCCAAGCGCAGTGGCGCACACCTGTAATCCCAGCACTTTGGGAGGCTGAAACAGGAGAATCGCAAGTTCAAAGCCAGCCTCAGCAACGTTGAGGCTCTAAGTAATTCAGTGAGACCCTGTCTCTACATAAAACATAAAAAATAGGGCTGGGGATGTGGCTCAGTGGTTGAGCACTCCTGAGTTCAATCCCTGGTACCAAAAAAAAAAAAAAAAAAAAAAGATGAAGGCTGAGCTGAGTACCCTGGGTGGACAGTAGACAGGTCAGGATGAGCAGTAAAAGGATGAGGTCTCTTTTTGCAGAGCACCCTGGACAGAGGCACCAAGGAAAGAGTTTATTGCCCATTTTGGAAACAACTAAAGGATCACAAAGGCCCACTTTGGGTTAGGGTGGGAAAAGGCAGAGGAAGTCATAAAGGATGAGGTAGGGAGAGGTATCCAAATATGTGAAGGGCTTCATATGACATGTTAAGCGGACTTCATACTAAAGGATATTGACCTGGAAAACTCATCAGATTTAATTATGTGAATAAAATATTATTAGAATTGTTTGGAGAGGAGACGAGGTTGTAAGTATGAAGTCTTTTAGGGAGGCTATCCTAATAAACCAGGTACAAAATGGTGTAGGTCCAAGGTAGCAGCAATAAGAATAGAAAGAAAGAGACCATGCTGGCTTCATTCAAGAGATTTAAAAGTTATTTGATTTTGGAATATATTGCTAAAATGTACAATGTAAATAAGTCAAAATGAAAAAGACACGTGAATACCTAGTTCAGATGTTCAGAGTCATTTGTTAAAATTCAATATCCCCATAAGATTTTGGAAAGAATAACTAGATAAGAATAACCAATAATATTTTTTTAATTGGACAAAGGAAATGGGAAGCTTGCATTGCATTGGAACATCATAAAACTGTCATAATAAAACAAAGTAATTCTGATTTGGAAAGAGCTTGCTTAATGTCCTCTAAAACAATAACAAAAGTAAGCTTTTATATGTCCAAAAACATCATAAGCAAAATTAAAAGGCAAACAATAAAATAAAATGATACATTCAACATGTAAGGAAGATAAGGGGTTTATACATAACCGTCATGAGTAAAGATATCTTGAAATTACATAAAAAACATTTATAACACATCAAAGCATATACACTTCTTCAAACACAAATAAGTGGCCCAAAATCCCATGTTCACTGAATAAAGTCCAAATTTATTTTTATATTGAAAAATAAAATTTTAAAATAGTACATATTTTTATATATTGAAGTATAGAATAGTTTTAAAAACTTAATGCCAGTCATTAATAAATATGTGAGGAAATGGCTACTTTATATATTCCTTATGATAATAAACACATGAGAGTGAACTGCAAAATTTTTCTGGAAAGCAATTTTGGCAACATGCACTAGCAATTTCAGCTCTAGAAATTTATTCTAAGAAAACACAAACCTGTGGGAAAATACAGCGTGTGAGTCTGTGTTCCCTCAAAGCAGACCCTGAAACCAAGGTTTATGGATGAATCCTCTACTGCAGGGTCATCTCAGGGTATGAGGACAGGGGAACAAAGAGAGGGAGGAGGGGGAGTCAGAAAAAGGACACATTATCCATTCAGTCACAATTATGGGCAAGAAGTTGTTTGTTGTAGGATTTGGAGGAAATTTATATGAAATGTGTCTCAAGTTTTCTATTCGAGGGAGGAATTTATTATGCCTTTATTTACCTGGTCCCATGTCTTAATAAGCATTCACCCCACAAGGTGTTAACTCTACCATATTTCCAGGTAACACATCAGGAGCTCCTCCTCCTCCCCATCCCTCACAGTATCACAGCCTGTGCCTGAGAGTCATTCAGTCTAGGTTTTATATGAGGTGCTATTTGCACTTGTCTGAAGCTGATCAATGCCCTAAAGTGCCTGAAATATGAAACCGAGTGGATCTGAAATGGTGCCTAGGAGATGTTCAGTAAAGTTCATCCCATGCAGCACTTAGATCTGCTATATCTCCTGTTGTGTGTTTGTGTAGCTCCCTTCCTATATTATGGGGGCTTCATTTTTTTTTCTTTTTGAGAACAAGTTGTTCTTACTTCTTCCTTAAAAGAGAAATGTACAAATCAAATATGCCAGAGTCTCCTTCAAGGTGGAAGATAGCCACAATCTCTGCAAAGACAGTATAAAATGAGTAAAAAAACAAATGTAAAACAAAATAAGAAGCCCTACAATGTCCACAGATGCAGCTGGTCCTGAGGTTGTAATTACTAGTTATCATTGCTCTCCTTCACCATCAATTCAAGACTTTCCAGCATTTGGTCCCCAGAGAGCAAGGAATCCAATGTAATTGACTGGCTCACACATGGCTGGCTCATTTCCCTGAAGGAAGATGCTATATGGTCTTGATCTCTGCTGCTGGCAGATTGGCTATTCAGCAGTGGTAGTAACTAGGTCAATCTTGAGAAGAGGGTGGCCATACTGTGGAGTTCATGTATAATCTACACACGGCCACTGTAACCACTGCATTCTGTACTAGTATGAAGAAGAGAGTCAAGTTAATGTCCACAGGATATCATACTGTTCTTTGTGGCAGATATACTCTGGTGGGCACAGATGTTAAACACAAAATCTCATGCTTTGTGCCCAGTGTGACAGGTACAATCACATGCCTCTTCCATAGATTTCCTTGTCATTAGTTTTCTAACTATTTTTTTTAGTTCACCTAAAAATCAGCCTAACCATTTGCCACTGCCTGGGGCTCCATTTACATTATTACCCAGATCACTTTTCTTTTCATATGAATTGAATACCAAATGCACTGCTCAGTCTTTCCATTGGAGAATTTTCCTTTGCCACTGTCATTTGGGTCATCCCTGAGTTGCTCTATAATGTAGCATCAACTCATTTTTAGCTAACACCAAAATATCTCATTGACCTATCTATGAACCAATTACTTTCTTCTTCACAAGTTGGACAATAGGAAAATCTTTATCCTTTTTGAATCCATGCTTGAAATGAAAAAGTGGGAGTGTTGCAACAGAGTGAGTTGGCATGGGTGTTCATACCTTTACTTCAGGAGGATGCTCCATCATGTTATAGGCCACTAAATTTGTGTGGGGTTTACCATCCAACTTTTAATACCTATTGTTTTTTGAACAAATACAGGACACTTGCCATATGCTGTTCACCAAGTCCAACTATTGTGATGTCATCTGTATAGTAGATCAACTATTAACCTAACCTTGGAAATCTTGTACAGTCAATTCTGTTGCATTCAGTCATAGAAATAGACATAAGCCTTCCCAGATTCAGTGCAAGGGGTGTTAGATTCCACCTCTTGATAGAAAGAGTAGAAAGTTTCAAGAAGCTTGTAGGGTAAGAGACTTTGTTGTGGTTGTCTTTGGAAAATAGAATCATCCTGTGCGTTCTCTGGACTCACATAATTCATTTTCACATTCCTACCTCCATTAACCTTTAGCACTTTCTCAATACTATTCCAAGAAAGTTCTGTTCTCTACAACCATCTCACTGGTTCTAGGTCAAATTTTAAGAACCCATCCCAAGGAAAGTATTAAGTTCTATCGATGTGTTTCTGACAGGACATAGAATCTTAAGTTACATTCACATCAAAAAATCTCCCCTATCCAGACTTTTATGCTAACATCCTCATTATCTATACATATGATTCACTCCTACATGTTCTCTTGAATCCTGCTGATACAGATTAGCTAGGTTTTATAATTCATTGGTCTTTAAGCTATTTCTTCCAAGAATGGAGGCTATACATAGTAGCTACTTAAACATTCGACACTGATCACTGCCTTGGAGGCAATAAGTCATTTCAAAGATGGGTCCAGCATTATCTTGCAGTGCACCAGCCTCAGGTAAGGTCATTGCAAATTCTTCATTCAAGGGAAGACACCCATCTTCTGGCAAAGGGCCTCCTTCAGCAAACTGGAGGGTTCAGAAGAAGGTGAGAGCTGGTGATTCTCAGGCTAGTCCACCCAAATGTCCTCACGTCAGCCCTCAAATCCAACCCTTTACCAACATGAACTCTGACTGTGGTCTAGAAGATCTCTCAGAATGCTGCTTCATAATCTCACTTATGCTCTGTTGTCCTTGCAATTGTATCCCTAGACTGATTTTTAGCTACGTCTGCCCTGTGGTAGATTAGATTGTCTGACACATTACATGTGGATGAGATTAGATTCTCCTTTCTATCTGCCATAGAGACTCTCTGGGTTTTAGTTGGTTAGCCTTGATGATTAGCTATTCTGAGACTTCATTTTCTTTTTCAAAACTTCTAACACAGTTAACAGAAGCTACCCTTACCAAAATGCATATGATTATAATAACTAAGTTTACCCCCATACCATGCGTATGACTATAATATGAAGGTAAGTTTATCCCCACACCATTTAGATGTTTCACCTTCTACCTGTACTTCATCCAAATCAACCAAAGAAGAAAGTGTGGTAGTCATGATGTTATTTTATATGTCGTTCTATAATAGGTTTTTACCACCAGTATGTGTGTGTATGTGTGTGTGTGTGTGTGTGTGTTCCTATCAATGCCTGACCATTAAGTTACCCAGTTCTAAAAGTATATTCTGAAACTCTTTCTGCTTTTCATTCCTTATTTCCAAGGTCATACCTGATAATATCTTTCATGATCTATCTTCCCCTAGAAAGTAGAACCTGAAACAAAGGCTATGTGTATGTGATTTATTTGGAGAAGTTGAACAAGAGAAACAAAGCAGAGAAAGAGGGAAACTACTATGGACAGCTGGTTACTAAATCCTGTGGGACCATCTGGGAAACCAAATAAAATGTGCATTGGGTCTATCCATCCAGGGAGAGAAAAGTGACAAGCATGTATCCAACAGTTTTTGTCCTTATCGGTCAAAGCTTTCCTCAGGGTGTGAAGACCAAGTGGATCTCTGGAATCTAATGCCTTGGAGTCAAAGGAGAATGCCTGAGATGAAAGAAAAGACAAGTGAACCAACATTCTGTCTGCATGCATCAGTGTAAAGCTGGTCAGAGTACTGATTGCCACAGATGTGTCTGAAATAAAGATAGATAAGAGCCAAGTATACTGGCATATAACTGTAATCCCAGCAATTCAGCAGGCTGAGGCAGGAGGATTGCAAGTTCAAGATCAGCCTGGGCAATTTAGCAAGACTCAATTTATCAAGATCCTGTCTCAAATAAACAATGCAAAGAGCTGAGAATTTAGTGATAGAGCCCTTTCCTAGTTTGTCCTGTGCCTACGTTTAATCCCTAGTACTGAAAGAAAAAAAAAACAAGATAAATTTGAAGGCATCTAGTGGAATTCTTAAGAATATTTTAGTTATAAGAATTTGTTACATCATAAAACCAGAGATGTAATTTCCATCATTTCAGGATGTGTTAACTAAATGGTGGTGTGTTCATTCAATAAAATACTGAATCCTTAATGAAAAAAATAGCATAAAAAATAATGATATAAAATAAAGTAAATTTCAGATTAGAAAGTCTGAATATATTGGCTTGTTCTTGGGAGTGGCTAAATTTTATCTACTTGTATTTATCCTTTCTTTTTTCCTGTATAAGTTGCTAAATCCTTCCAGGGGTGAAGTTTCCATTCCGGCTACAGATGTCCTTACTTCCTCTCTAGGAATTACTTCCAAATTCTTACCAATAGGGAACTCTCATTACAATAAAGATTCTGCTCTTTTCTTACCTTCACACTCTTCTTTCTTCTCCCCCTCTTTTCCTGATCTTTCGTTTTCATAGGTATTACATTAGCAAGATAGAAGATGATGAATTTGTTTCTTTTGTATCAAAGCCTCCATTTCTGAAATATCTTATCCAGTACCATAGCCACTAAAATTGTTTTTATAGAGTATATGGAATCAAAAACTGTTAGACTTTAGAAGGAATCCAATTCCATCTTTTACTCAAAAGATCCCAGCTACTGGGGTCCTGAGAATAATGGTGCTACTTTTTACTTTACTTCATCTTTAGACATAGGAGATTTACTACTTTTTAAATGGTATGTTTGTCTTTTTAAGTGAGTCTTAATACAAAGTAATTTTAAAATCTTAATAATAATGGCAGACACTATCTTGCTCTTACAATATATTAGGTGACACTTTTCAATTGCTAATTTATTTAATCTTCACTCTAACTCTATAATGTAGTTGCTATTTGCCTTCATTTTATAGAAGAAACTGAGGCACAGAGAGTTAAAGTAACTTGTCCAAAGGTAACATCATTAGTAAGTGGCAGAATCAGGGTTTACGATCTAGCCATCTGGCTCCAGAGTCCAGATTCTCAAATATTGCATAAAGAAAATAATTTTGAGAGCTTCCACTTTTATTTCCTTTTTTTTTTCTAGTTTGCTGTTTCTCCTTTATTTTTCATAAGGTTTCTATGATCTCTAGGCCAAATGAGATTCCAAAAATAACAATTTTAATTTCCATATCGAGGGCATGATTTCTAAATGGACCAAGTTATTTTTGTGAACCCTACATAAAATTCAGGAACAGAACTTTGGGAAGGAACTTCCAGATGGCAGTAAATCTTCACAGTTCAGTAATTAAGCCTTTTGAGAATGTTACTCTGTGATGGAGCCACTGCCTGATTAACTGTACAATATCAATTATATCAAATGGTACTACTTTAATTCTGTCAAAATTTAGAGAAATCTGACATGCTGACACGAGATTCTGTGAAGTGTGATAATGAGCTGCCAAGTGTCATAAAGTGCCACAGGGGGGAAAACACCCTTGCTTTCAGACTAAAGGTGTTTTTGTCTTCTTTTCCCCCTATTCATATTAGGGTATGCTTTATTAAATACCAGGAACATCCAATATACACACTTGTCCTGTATCAAATGTACAGCCCAATATTTTTTAGTTTTTATGAATGAAGTTCAAGTGATATAAGTTAAAATCACAGATGAAAATAAATATAACACTTACTTTTGGTTGATAAAGATTGTATGTCAAGGAAATTAGGCCCTTAAACATTTTGTCCCCTCAACCCTGTGAAGCATGGTTCTCAGAAAGTTAACTTTAACTTTCTAAAAGTTAAGAAGTTCAACTTGACTAATTTTACAGTGACAGAAACTTGTCTGGTCATTAAAGACAAATCCAGGCTGTTTAAATAGCAAAGCTGGGGTTATTAAGTGACAGGATCTTTCAACAAGTTTTGGCTTTCTTGAAAAGAAAGGCACGTCCTTTTCATAAAAAGAATAGACTTCATTTTAAATACAATACTACCATCAAATGTAAGAGTTTAGCGTTTCATTAATAAAGTAATAAGATAGCTAAGAGACTGACACAGGCCACTGTTTTTATTTGTTCATCATTACTTTAATGCAATATATACATATTTTAATTTTCTGTTGCATCCTAAAGGACACAAAAGGAACCCTGTCTTATGACTTAGTGAGGTGTCTGAGTGTCTTTAATGAGCACCCTGACATTGAGAATTCATTGGCTTTCACTTGCACTATTGGTAATCATCCCTCTGAATGACTGCCATCTCTGTCTTTCTTGACCTCCATTGTATTTCTTTCATGCATTTTCCAGTTACCTCCTGGATATTTCCATTTAGAAATTCCAGCATCCAATGAAACTTAAATATCTAAAGCCCAGGCCACCAGTTTTTCCAGCACCCTCTCAATTTGTCCTCTCCTTCCTTTCCTTTGGTTAAGAAAATTCTCCTTTTCTCATTTGTCCAAAGTTGACACCTCAGAGTCTTCCTTATTTTTTCTTTGGCTCACTCACTTTCAACAATCGACTGACATCCAACCAATTAACTGAAAATTAAAAACTCAGTGTGAAACAAACAAACAACCAAAAAAGTTTTTCTTGAATCGCTGTTTCCAGCTAACAGTCAAAGCATTGCTATCCCATCATGGCATGAGGAGAAGATCCTATTCTCCTAGAGCGCCCTGCATGGGCATTAGTCAGATGTTTTTCCTCTTCAGCACTCTTCAGGTGCTCCGTTTTTCATCATGGCTTCTCTCTGCTGATGGTCTCCTCACCTGGCACTTGGACTAGTAAGAGTTCAAACCTGGCTATCTTTCATTTTTTATTTTTTTTCCTTGACTCACGGGACATTTAGACATCCTTGCCACTACCATCTTACATGGTAATGGAAGCTGGCTGTTGCCTTGCCTCCCAGGCTTTGTCCAGTTATTAGTTATATTTTTCTTGGCTCTGGTAGGCTCAGGCAAAACAATAAATTCATTGAAGATACATACATATACATTTATTTATTTATTTATTTAATCAGTGATTGAGTTCTTCTCTTATTGGGCTTTGGAAAGAGAAATGCCTATCCCATCTGGTTCTCTTCTTCCAGCTGTGGGGAGAAGGGCAAATAAAATCATAGTACTTTACTTCTCTTATGTTCTCTGTATACATGGTCAGTGAGGCAGGGTACAGCTGTGATGATAGTGCTAGAGGAGAGGATTATCTGTCCAGCTGCCTGTTTATCTTCAAAATAGTTATCTAGCTTCTCTGATTTACTCGATTACTTGCTACTATATTTAGAGAGTGAGGTTACTTAAGGCTTCAGTTTTGAAATTCAGGGCTTAGTTACCAGTTCTAGGTAATTAACAGAGGATGCTACCACTTAAGACCTTGCTACAAATCATCAAACTTTTGATATTTCCCTCCAAGTAATTTTTACATTCATATATGGTTGAGAACATTGTCTTAAGAGCTAATGTCAGACATTTGTGCACATGTATTTCAGGAGTCTTAAAGTAGAATAGAAGATGCAAATGTCTACTGTTGTCTAGACAGTCTTCTGTATCTTTGCTGTCTCTTGAGTAATCACACCTACTTGGCTTCAGCACTTAAGACCACATCATACTCTTTGAAATCAGGAAGTGCAAGTCAGTGATAGCATTTCTCACCATTTTCCAAAGCCCAAGTAGATCAGATTTTACAGAGCTATTCAAAGATGCAAGTGGCCCACTCTTTTTCATTTCTCATTATCTTAAAGAAGGCAGTATGCTTTGGCCTCTCCTGTGAGATATGATGGGAAGGTGGGTGTTAAAAATATATATATGCACCATATATGCACATACACCATATATGCACCTTGGCTTTCTTATCTTCCTGAACATTGTTTCTTCTATATTATGCAAGGGAAGTTCTGGAATCCCATGCTCATTGACCATGGTTTATCAGTGAGTCTAGATTTCAGTGAAGCAAAACAACAAATAAAAGTAATAACCTCCCCCCACTGTTACTGGAGTCAGCTGTTGGAGCTTAACATTAAATTCAGAATTTCTGACAAGTGTATCATGTTGATAATTTTAGTGTGGTCCAATGTTGTATTCCAATCCATTTGTCTAACATTGTTCAAATTCATACTCCTCAGAACTTTGTTGATAGAAATTAGAGAAATCTCAGAATGCTTTATGTGTGGTAAGACTTTTTACTTTCCCTTGGGGTATACTTGGATTTGACTCTGGGATATTGGAAGGTAAGTGTTGAGAATAGGATTTTTTTGCAAGGTGACTGCCTTCAAGAGGTTATTTCTGAATTGTCTTGCTTGGGTGTCTTTTCAGAGGAGGAATGACTGCTTCTGCTGGCAAAGTATATTTAGGCAGATTTCATAGATTCTGAGATCTGTTGGAGGACACCTAGATGGGCTTAATTCATTTTCTAGGGTTCATTCGCTTCCTAATTCTAACTGTTGAACAAAAGACGTGGCAAGGGATGTGAATTCAGGTTATATTTTAATACTGTTAACTACCCACTTAATTATTAAATCTAAGTTTCAACTGTTTCTGCTCTAGCCAGCCAAGTTATCATTCAAGACACATTTCAAGGCAAAGACAGTGAGAGTTTACTACTCAAGGACTCTTACTGAAGGAACTATGTACTAAAGTATTTGTTTTACTAAGAGGAAAACTGGACTAAGTAAAAAAGAACGGAATGCAAGGAGCAATGTTTGGCAAATAAATTGGTAAGGACTTATGCAACTCAAAGTAAATACTGAATGTTAAAGAGAAACTAACTTGGGGGATGTTTCAAAGAAAAGAACTAACATACTAGGTGTTATAGATTGAATTACTATAGAACAAGTATTCATTCTCTCTCTACACTCCAGATCCATGGGGGAGCATACATCACCACCTCAATGATGTTGAACTTGGACTTGTAACTTGCTTTTGTCAGTGGGAATTGACAGATATACTGAGAGAAAAGGTTTGAAATTGCATTCCTGTTGCATTTTTCTCTGCTTTCCTGCTTTTGCAATGAGAATAATATGCTGCAGGTAGCTGCTGGTTCAAGGATGAGGAGAGACATCAGGAACAGATCTGGAACAAAGGCAGAGTTTGGATCCAATGTTCAGTCCTGCCACGTCTAGCCGAGCCCAGGCACAACCAGCTGGGAAATTATTGTTGATTATTGAATGCTCCTGGGAAGTTTTTTTTTTGATTGTTAGGTAAGTATCAAACTCTGATACATTAAATATCAATCAGGTGCAGAAGCAAAGAAATTTTGATTTAGAACATTCTAATTTTATCAAGTTGTTTTGGAGAGGGGCTATTGCTTAACTTTTAAAAATTATTATTGCCTTTTTAATACATGTGATGTGTGTATATTATAAAAAATTAAAAATGTACAAAAAGCATTAAGTGAAAAGTATTTTCCATCTTATATTTGTTCCACATGAGACTGTTTCCTCTTTTTAGAGGCAACCACTGTTAACCAGTTTCATAGGTATACTTGCAGAGATATTTTGCATGTATTCCTTTATTAGCATATATAATTATGAGTGTATGTGTATTTCTACAAAAATTGTAACATATTACACATTCATAAGTGATCCTGGCATTTTCTTATTAAACTGCATAATTTGAGATTGTTCTATATCAGTATATATAGGATTGCCTGTGTTTACTACATATATGGCTACATAATAACCTACTGTTTGAAATAATATGAATTATTTAAGAGACTCCTCTTATAAAGTATAATGATTACCTTTAAACATTATTAATCAAGTAGTCATGTTCTATACTAAAGATAATTATTAATAGTATAGAAATAAAATAAACTTCCAAATCAGAAGGAGGAAAGGAAGAAAAAAAAATTAGCCTATAGAAGACAAGAAAGGTAGAAAAAAGAGGTAAAAAAAATGCATGGTAAAGAGAAAGTTCAAATAATATGGTAGAAAGAAATCCAAATATGCTGTGTATCATCACAATAAGTTCTGTTAGTAATATTTTCCAGTTAAAGGACAAGGATTATAAAAAAATTTTTAAAAAAGACAAAGATTCTAAAACTAGGTTTTTGAAAGCCCAAGTATATATACAGTATTTATAAGACATTCACTTAAAACATGATTGAATGTGTAGGGTGAGAAAAAGAGAAGACAGATATTAAGAAAAAATTATTATGTTTAGTAGTGTATGCAATTATAACTTTATAAACAGAAAGATGAAACATTTCTCTGTGTATAGGCATGAAATGGAATTGCCTCAAAATGTATGAAGTAAAGATGAATAGATACATAAAAAAACAGAATTGAGTGATTTAACATCTTCAAAAGTTAATATCAAGATAAGCAGAAGTGGTAATGGTAAAGAAAATTTGAATAAAACTCTTAAAACTTGGTCTATTCCTATTCAATATATGCTTTCAAAACATGTAGAAGTAACATATTCTTCCAAACACATATGAATAATTTATAACTATAATCTACCTACTAGGTTTACAAGAAATCTCTCTATATAACAAGAAAGTGGCATCATATAAAATGCATTTTCAGACCAAAATGCAATTAATTTATAAAATAAATAAAGAAAAATTCCTTAGTCTTAGTAAACTAAAAAATCTAAATTCTAAACAAAGGAAGTAATGTAAATTATAATCATTAGAACAGGACTTCAGTGAATACATTACATTTGAAATTTGTGGGACCCCATTATATTATGTTCTTAGACATTAACTCTTCATGTGGTCTCTTTATGTATCTAAAACATAAAAGATAGAAAAAATGGGTTAACATAGAAAATGATGAGCAAATGCACAAATTAATGAATAAGCTAAAAAAATAATAAAGATCAACACCCAAAATCTAGGAACTGATTGAGACTGCCAAAATTTTTTAAAAAGGTAGAAAACTCAGTACAGATTTGTACAAAAACAGAAGGTACAAATAACCCAGCGTTTGTGGCGAAAATGGAGACATAACAAGAACAAATGAATGACCTGTGTTTGCTACCTATGTGAAGGCAGAATTAAAAAGTAATCTTATGCCTTAGGTTATTTGATGCTATTCATGCTGGATTCATGCCTGTTTTAAAGCTATGAAGAACTGTCAGTTTCTCTATAAACATCACTGCATCAATGCCCATGACAAATCAGATGTGAGGCTTTTTGGACTCACAAATTATGCTATATTTTGATATATCTTAAAATAATTTCTACACTTCAAAACTTTAAGGTGATGTAGTTGAAATTCTGTATTTTCTAGGGACAGATGTTTCTATGAACTCAAAGTTTGCATTCTCTGCACTAGATTCATATAGTAAAACCCTAACCTCCAATATGATGGTGTTGGGAGGTGGGACCTTTGGGAGATAGTTAGATCATGAGGGTGGAGCACTTACAAACGGAATTAGTGCCCTTAAAAGAGACAAAAGAGCATGCTCTCTTTCTGGTCCTCCATGTGAGGGTTTAATGAAAATTGGCCATCTGCAAATTAGAAAGTGATTCTCATCATTCATTGGATCTGCCAGCCCTTTGAGCTTGAGCTTTTCTATCCTCCAGACTAAGAGAAATAAATATCTATTGTCTGTCATTCAATCTCTGGTATGCTGTATTCTGTTATAGTAGCCCAAATTGACTAGGATATTTGTTAAAAGGTTGAATTTTTTTGTGCATTTTCAGAGGAGAGTATACATTTCCTTTCAGGGTCTAAAAAATCTTTCATGATGCCATTCTTCCAGTATTGAAAGACCACTCCATTGACTATCATTCTCCGACAATTTCCTTTGCATTTAATCTGTTCCTTCATTGACCAAGATCTTATCTCAATAAATTACACAACTGGAAAAACAAAATTTTTCATAACTCATCATTGTTAATACAATACCTTTCCAATGATTATTTGCACAGAAGAAAGAAAAAAATCATTTATGTTTAAACAATTACAAGCATCAAACAGTAGAATGGGTGAAAGATTTTTAAGTTAATGTTCTCAGAAACATCATAAGAATTGTTTTAACTTGAGGCTGGCCCTATAAAACTGATTTTATAAAGTTCTAATGGAGTGCTTATAACTCCACAGATTCAGAATGTATGACTTATAAATAAATACACAGAAGTTTTACTTGGGAGAAATTACAGATGAATAAGGACAAATCCATCTAAATAATTAAAAATATAACAGGTTTAGACCATATTAGAAATTGAGATCTGCTTAGTTTGTATTTGGCTGGCTAACGCAGAGAAAGAGCATGAACCAGTTTGGGCAAGTCCAAGTGCTAAGTGAGTCACCAGAAGCTACAATGCTAATCTTTTTTGAAAATAACTGATTGTTTTCTATTCAGGTTTATCCGGGGTCAAATAGAGTTTTAGCATTCCAAGAAGCAAGAGGGAACTATTTCTTGTTGTAGAACATTTTGTCTTCATGTCACAAATACTGATGCATATATGAAACCAATTGATACTTCCTGACAGGAATTTTGTCTCAAGATTATCTTCTCTTTATATTCCAGTGAAGAGAACAGTACTGTCCCTTGAAAAAGATATTTCTTCCTTAGGACAGATTCCATATCTGATCTTTATACTCTAAAGAAAAAAGGAAACAAGATCAAATATGAAGAAATATGAAGAAATTTGGGGTCATAAAATAGACTGCTCACAATTTCATTAGGAATCCATGACAGAACTGATATTAGAACTCTGGTATATGTACTCATTCACCTATGAGGACATAGTTTTCAAAAATGAGAACAAACTTTTACAATGCCTAAGTGGAAAGGTTGTGGCTTGAAACCAGGCCTGTGAGTCAACAGACCCGTGCTTCTCCACAGCTTCCTGTGGCTTCTTGCAGCATCCTAAAATGAACAACCTAATACTGTAATTTTTTTCCTACGGCAAAGAAGAACATGATGTTTTAGTTACTGAGTGAGCTTTGTCTATCTATAGTTAAGGGCTGTTCTTCATGCATGATCACATGCAATGTATTTTGAGCTATTTTGGCACCCATAATATATTACCTAGTCTTTTTTAGTGAGCTACTATTGGTTAAAAGCTCTTCGATTAGAATTTTAGCACCATGTCAGGCAGAGGCTTATTTCTATAGAATCTAAGCAGGATGGATAAAAATGTGTCTAAATAAGCTGGGTGTGGGACAAAAGGAAGTAAAGAGAGCCAGCATTTGCATAATAGTCATTTTTCCTTTCCTCTCTAACAATACAACCCAAAATTTTACTCTGAGTACATGACTCCATGTACATTCTGTACTCCACAACTCCATGTAATGACTTCATTTTGAAGCTTCCCTTATAACTAGGGATGGTCACTTATTAGAGTTCTGGGCAATATTATGCTGGAGCTAGCCAGGCTTAGGAGAGCCATTTGTGCAGATCTCTCCCCATCTCTGTTCAGTGAAGTCAAGCTGGTAGCTTAAATCAGCCATATAAAGAAATTGTGGTATATATGCACAATGGAGTATTACTCAGCCATAAAGAAAATGACTTTATGACATTTGCCAGTAAATGGATGATCTGGAGACTCATGCTAAATGAAATAAGCCAATTCCAAAAACCAAAGGTCAAATGTTTTTGCTAATCCACAATAAGGTGTGGGCAGGGAAAGAACAGAAGTTCAGTGTACTAGACAAAGGGGAATGAAGGAAAGGGAGGGGGCATGGGAAAAGAAAAGACAGTGGAATGAATCTGACATGGCTTTCCTATGTACATATATGAATACACTGTGAATCTCACCATTCTGTATATCCACAAGACTTCCCAGTTATTCTAATTATCCTAATTAGAATAAGACATATTCCATGTTTGTATAATTATTTCAAAATGGACTCTACTGTCATGTATAAGTAAAAAGAACCAAAAAAAGAAGAAGAAGGAGAAAGGGAGGGGGAGGAGGACCAACTATATTATCTGTTGAGTGCCTGGTGATGCTGATGCAGCTGGTTTGGAGAATTGTGCTTAAAAACAACTGTTACTTTGGATCGTTTTTACATACAGTTGAATCAAATCCTAACTGATATTTTTGGGAGATTCTGGTGAATTGAGGGAAAAAGTATTCATATCCAAATTTTTAAAATTCTAAGCTTGTCAAAAATAAAAATAAAACTACATTTCCTGGCCTTATTAAGCTATGAAGCACAGTCAAATGAAGGAATTGAACCTTGACTCATAAGGTAGCACTCTTATGCCAGGAATTGGTTGTTCTTAACCCTACCCCCATGGTACACTGAGGAATAAAAGAGAAGGAAATATATGAACAAATAAATAAACAAAGAATAAAGACAAACATAGGTATCAAGTTTACATAGTGACTTCTGTGAAGACTAGGGCAGACACAGGGCCCTGACATAAAGGCTCCATCTTTTTGCATTCCCAGGCACACTGGCTCCCCACATGTTTTCACTCATAAGTTACCAGCCTGCATCTCTTTGTCAGAAGATCGGCCTTAGGCTGCTAGAGCCTCCTTGAGTCCACTTTATTAGAAGGGCCTGGTGCCTTGTCTCCCTCCAGAGTCAGTTCTCAACCAATCATGGGGAAGTGCAGGGATTAAAATATTCTAGGTGCTTTGGTCTGATTAGAATACATCTGTCTTCAGATATCTCCTGCGGGATAGAACCAAGCTACCCTCCCTGAGACTGCTTGGTCACGTGCCCCTGCTCAGCCTCCTTACCTCACTTGTCCTGGGAAGAACTTTCCATTTGTCACATTCACATGAGACCTCATCTCAGAGTGTATCTCTGGGGAACTCAACTTCAGGCAGAGAGATAACAAGACTTTCTTCTCCCTCATCCCCAAAAGGGGATGGAGCAAGGCAAGATCAGGCATCCTCTTTTATCTTCTTGAATTTGAGCTTTCTCCATGGACATGTCTCAAGTGTGCTTGAAAAAAAAATCTCAACTCACTTTGGACATCCAAGTTCATTTTAGAATTTGGCAACGTATGTCTGGACTTTAGGGGAGAGGTCAGACCCAGAGACATATTAAATTAGAACAAGCAAAGGTTGTAAACTCATAATGGTGAGTTATGCTGATTTACTTTTCTATGAACTACTTGGCCATCCTCACCTAATTTTAAAATTCAGTACAGCTGTGAGTTTCATTAAATGTTTATGATCCTATTATAGGATATATTTTTAGCTTTAATAGAAGGAAGTTGATAAAGCTTCATTATCTGTCGTTTCAGAGGAAAAGTAAAAAAATCTAACATCTACCAAGTGAGTCTATAATATGTCATCGTAAATCTTCAATTTCCCAAGCCTTTGTCTCTCTCTGACATCAAAGATAAATGACTATTACTAGAATTAATATCTCTTAAATATATCATGATTCTTCAACATTATTACCAAAAGGCTGCTATGAAAACTTCACTAAAATAGCATTTGATTTTCTCTCTATGAACTGTAACGGTGACTGATTTTTTAGTACCTGTAGTGGAAATGTCTTCTATATTAACTTAGCAGGTTTTCTTAGAGGAATAAAATTATTTTATATGTAAGAAAGGAAATTACAAAATATCATGGCAAAATTATCCTCATTTTTTATCTTTTGAAAACTACCATCATTTAAATCACTTTACTAGAAGAAGTAGTATCACTTCCAGACTCTGAATTTTGCTTTAAAATGAAAGGAGACTGGTTGCAAAATAATACAACTTAATTGACCTCAGGAGCGCTCCTCTTAAGAAACTACCTCAAGATATTTGAAGTACTCCTGTTACTCCTACTAGAAGCAAAAGATGATTTTACTGTGAGACTTTTTGTATTATTGTCAGTAACAAACATAATTTCTCTGGAAACATGTGTCTATATAAAAGCTCCTACAACAGTTGCTGTGGAACTAGTCTCTAGCACTAACATTATTAATGCTCCTTTTGAGTTGGAAGGAAATCCACTTGAAAGACATTGAAAACTGCTTCCACAGTTTGGAGTGTGACCAAAAAAAAAAGAAAGAAAATATTTGTAAGATTTAATTACATGTGAAGTTTCTGTACATTTTTAATAAGGTAATGCCAAAAAAGTAAATATTTTATAGGATTATTTTCTACATCAGCATCAGTGAAAAGATCTAAATTCTGGAATGATAATGATTTTTATTTTAAAAGTTACATAATGATTTGAAAATGTAGCCCAATTTATACAATATTGGCCTACATTAAGTTTTAAAAATAGGTTCTTTCCTTTTTAGAAATATGTCATTGGAGGCAAAACTGTAAAATAATTAAATAATGTTTAATGTTAAATGCTTACCTGTCCTATGTCTCCGCAGGATTTAAGGATTTTAATGCTTTCTTTACTGTATCCCACTATCAAAGGCTTGTCTCTGACAGCAAGGACATCAATTCACACAAGGTGGAGTCATTGGCTGTAGGAAGCTCAAACTGAAGGTCATGTAAACTTCCAACCCTTCTCCTGATTTCATTTTATGCTTACACTACTTTGGTTCTCCTCTTTTTATTGTCTTACTTTTTTTTTTTTAACATAACCTTCTCTATTTTTTGAAACTCTATTTTGAGATGAAATTGAAGTATGAATAAATACGTAAATAAAATTAAATGATAAATGAAGACTGTAACAAGTGACATCATCTCAGCTTCATAGTCAAGAAAGTGAAAGAACAGAGAGTGACTTTCCTCAATTTATTTAGCAATTTTTTAGGTGCAAATTTGCATATAGGACTCAAGCACTGGGGACATTGTATTCGTTAAAGAGGGACCCCTCCCCTATCCCACACTTTTCTGAGGATGCTTGTAAAGCCAGGTTGGTTGTCATGACCAGAACAGTGCTTTAATTTGAAAGAGCAAATTATTCAGTTTTCAAAATATATCTCTGTCCATGTTTGTGACTATAGGCCTGTCACGTGCGGCATGCGTAATTAATAATTACTCAGAGGCGGATTGTCTTTAAATGCAAGTATCTGTTCAATCACAACAATCATCAAATATAATTAATTAATGCAAAAAAGTATTGGGTGTGCTGGAGCACCCTAACTAGCATTTGATGCGCACTAATCAAACACTATGGGTAAGTTACACTATCCTAGGGCAATTAAGCACTACCTGCAATTCACACAATCCTAGGGCAACTAAACATTACAATTAATTCACACAATCCTAGGGCAACTAAACATTACAATTAATTCACACAATCCTAGGGCAACTAAACATTACAATTAATTCACACAATCCTAGGGCAACCATAGCCCCAAAGTACCTCCGATGCCAGGTGACTGCTCTTAGCCAAAGAGCAGACGTTGTCCTTGTCTGGTGGTTCTCTTTAGCCGACGGTTGGACATCAGGGAATGGTGGGGCTGATCCAGGGACAGACAACAAGGTGGCCAGTCTCACTGATGTCCTTGGAACAAGCCCCAAAATATGGCAGGGTAAGCAGTTTAAAAGCAGTTCCAAGTTGGTGGTGTGGGCCAAATGGTGGTGTGGGCTGAGCTGGTGGTGTGGGCTGGTGATTGGTTACACCCAGTGAAAGCCAATGTCCATTGGTTATGTCCAGTGAGATAGTATAATTGCAACTGGGCCTTTCTTTGCGCATGTGCATGGGCTGAGCCCCCTATCAGTTGTAACTAGTAGGCCTGCTGTTAGGTGCCCCTCACTGCCCCTTTGTCGATGACATGGGCTGAGCTCTCTATCAATTGTAGGCCTGTGGTTAGGTGCCTTTTACAGCCCCCATCAATTGCAAGCAGGCATGACTAAGCAAGTCAATGGCTGCTGTTCCTTATGGCCAGCAACCCAGTGAGTCCTCAGCATGTCTAGGCATGTCCATGGCATATGCTCCTTACAAGGCCTTAAAATCAGGTGGTGCATGTTAGTCTGTTAGCAGTCTCCTCCTTTCTGAGGATGAGTAACACATGGAGCACAAGGACCCAGGTGGATCCCACCGTATTAGCTGGAGACCCTTGTTAAAAAGGTTGATTATTGCTGGGGGTGGGCAAGGCAGGGGAAAAGCTGAAAAAAAACTGACTCCTTTGTGTTGAGATCCTTACTTTTCCATTAAGTCACTGTCACATCACCCTACAAGCCCATTTGCAAATATGTGTTCTCAGTGGAATTTAGTTTCCACATTATCTTTGAATTTCATTTTTAATATGAAGATCAGAGGTATGAGAGGATATGAGTTTGGTTATAATTACACATTTTAAACTTCAGAATTTTCCCATAATTTTCAATTTTCTCAGACTTTGTGATAGCCAGTTTAGCAGACTCCTGCAGATTTTTATCATCAAATTATAGATTTTGAGAATATTTTATTCATAATGCTGTTATTTTTTTAAGCCAACACTTACATTTGCAAAAATATTTTAACAAAGCATGTTAGTAAATAACATTTATGAATTAAAATAATGAATTAAGGGGCTGGAGTTGTAGCTCAGTGGTAGAGCACTTGCCTAGGACATGTGAGGCACGGAGTTCCATCCTCAATAACACATAAAAATAAATAAAGATATTGTGTCCATCTACAACTAAAAAAAAGATTTTTAAATAATGAGTTAAGCAATCATAGGTAACTGGTGCATAATCTTATCAAATACCGTGTTACTAGGATGAGAAAAGAAATCTGTTAAATTTTAAGAGGAGGGGAATAAAACTAACAGACAAAAATGTGGCTGCATGTATCTCCTCTGACTAGATACTTTCCTATTGTTGAGATTACTTTTTGAACCTGTGTATTATTTTTATTATTCTCCTTCTGCCCATATTTGGTATTTTTGGAAAGTTTTCTTCATCAGAAATGCTATACCATTTTTTTTTTTGTACATTGCTATCACATGCATTTTCCAGAATAGGTGCTACCTATTTAAAGACCTTTTTATGTCATCTCATCTTTTATCTATTCAGATCCTGCAACTATACATATGATTAAAACAAGTACACCCTTAGAAACTCAAAATGAAAAACTGTAAAAGGGTATATTTTACATTTGTTATCTATTAAACTTGGGGAGAAGATGTTGGAGAATGAGGAGATTAATATAAATAAATTTAAAACTAAATATTATTTTAAGTATTGATCACTTACCAAAGTCATTATTATGAAAAAAAAAAAAACAATTTAAGGAAGTAGTTATTTTAACTACAGGCAGATCATTTGACATTCCCAGGAATCAATTTTTCAAAGGTAAAAGGAAGTATTGAATTAGATGAATTCCAGAATCTCTTCCAAATTTGACCTTATAAATGGCCCTTTTTTCAATGCCCTTGCTTAAAAAATAATTTAGGTAAGTAATGGGAATAAAAGGATATGCTCCTCTCTATATTTGTCAAAATCCAATATGCTTTTGAGGAAAGTGCATTAGATTACTCTGGTCATGCCACCTGTTTTATTTGCATTACCTAAGGACCAGTGTAGTTGAAAAAGTGATTAATAAACAAAATGAAACTGAACTTGTGACAAAAGTAAGTATGACCTAGAGACTGAGAAGGAGGGGATTTGCCACTGGAATACACAATGACAGGATGTGGTGATCTTTGGTTTAAAAGAAACCAAACTATTATTGGAAAGGTAGGGTAAAGCTGTGTGCTACAAAGAGATATTCCTTCATGAAAATCTGTAGAATTGTGAAGAGTGTTTTTGTGAAACTACAAGGAGATTAGAAACAAAATCAAGCAGCATATCATGGTACTTACAGGCTGAACTTTGAAGTTGGATTGCCTGGGCTTCTATCCTGAATATGTCACTTAGAGCTTGGGACCCTGGACAATTTATTTAATCTCTCTTGCTTCAAATTCTTGATTTGTGGAATGTGGCTGATGATAGCATCTATCTCATAGCATCTATCTCATATTGTTGAAATACTTAAATAAGTGTAAATATAAATTTTCTGGTATAAATTTCCAGGTCAATAAATATTATTTATCAATAATTTCCTGGTCAATAAATATTAACCACTATTATCACTGTAATAGTGTGTTAGAACTTGACCAAATAAAGTGAATAGATTATATTCATGTGGTACAAATGACACAGCTGAATGTTAAGTATGCATTCAGCTGAAAATCTCATTTCTTGAAAGCAGAAGATTTGATAAGTCATTGTCTTGTCTTACTGATAGTTTCATCTAGCAAAAGGTGAGAAAAGTTATTAGGGAAATTGTTATTATCAATGTATGCATTTGCATATGTGCTGGATGGAAAAGAAATTGGAAGGAAGTTCTGAAGAAACAAGTGTAACTTCCCAGGAAATTACTGACAAGATCAGATTTTAAATTGGTGAGACATAAGAAGAAAATCCACATACTTAAATATTATGATGGTCCTGACTGTCAGGATAATGTCAGAGGTGCTAAAGGCTAAAATGAACTGTGATGTATGAAAAATGTTAAGGTTAACAAAAATTTAAAAATATGTAAAGGGGTTTCTAGAGAAGCAGAATTAATATCTGTGATGCCTATCCTTTTGCAAAGGTTATTAATGAGCAAAGTTTGAAGTTTGCTGGTGAAGGAGGTGATCAAGCCCAGTGGCTATTTAGTAGAAAATGGATCAAGACTCTGAACTTCTTCCACATGAGGTTCAAAGAGGTTAAATTTTGGAAGCTGAGCTAGGGTAGCTTTGACTGCATCATACAAAGGAAATTTTTGTCTAAGATAAAGTCACCATAAAAGTAGAAAGAAATAGGACTGTGGGGATGATCCCTACCCAGGTCAGTTTGGTGAATTAGGACAATGATTCTGAATCCATGAGACAATGGAATCCATTAGGAATGGTAATCACATGGCTGTCTCTGTTAACCTCAGGGCAAGCCACAACTTGGGTTCCAAGGAACTCAAACATTCGCATTTTAGGTAATAAAGAACAAAGGGTTTTGACAGTCAAGGTTTCAGAAAATTATAACAGACAGAAATGGCATTAGTCATGGGCAGCCCTGGTGAGGTGTTGCAAGCAAGGAAAAGATGCTGTAGCACTAGCCAAATGGAGACAATGGAAGCATGTCTTCTCTAGTCACATTTCACACAAAGCAGTAGACCTTTGGGTTTGGTGTCCCTATGAGGATCACAGCTGAAGCTCCAGTACAGTTGTCCACTACAATTTCTCTGGCCTTATGGGAACAGGTGTGAGTTTTTGCTTGAGTGTTGAGAAGATAAAATCAAGTCTGACCCTCTCAGTATTAATAAGCATGCGGGGAGAATCCAGCACTGGAAGAGAGCAGAGACTCAACTTCCTTTTTATTGAAGTAGAGAAAGCCTTGAGCAAGTCCTTCTCTAACTATGTCAAAGGACCATATTTCTCTCACTTCATCATGGGAAGATAGATTTGTAAAATAAGAATGAATTACTTAAAAAATGAAGTCAAGAAACACAACAACCCCAGATGCATCATATGTTATGAATGAATTACTTTAAAAATGAAAGTAAACAAAAGAACAACAAACCCAGACACATCAAACATGTAAAGCCCTAATTACAAACTGTACTTAGTTGTTCATTGAAAAGGTATGCATGGGTAATTGACAAAGAGTCTATTTGCACACTGAATTAGAGCCTGAACAGTCTTTTGGCTGGTGCTTTCCAACCTTGCTTGGGACATGCGGTATACGTTGAAAGTGACAATATATGCACAGTGCTGGGGACTAAATAGAGGAGACTACTTAGGCCACCAACAGCTTCTCCTGTCTGTCCCAGAGATGAAATATATCTCTGAGCTTAAGTGGAAAAACATAAGACTAAGCGCATATAGTCACATAAATAATACACTGCAAGCAGAGTTCTCTGGCTCTCTTTCTCTGTGTGTATGGGTGCACATGCGTACATGGCTTATAAGAAAATGCACTTAATTGCCATCTTTATTCGCTGACTCTCTGCTCCGTGTTCAACAGCAGATGAGATTAGAGGACTTGAAACAAATCTTGTTCTAAGTGTCTAGAAACTTGAATTAACTGGCAGATATGGAGGAATCTGTACTGTGATATCACCAGTATGCTGGCAAACAACCCAATCAGCAAGAAGCTGACTTGTAATGTTGAAATTCTTTCATTGTATTAAAACACACTGTTCTTAATGTATTACCCTTCATGTTAAAAAGAGTTAACAGTAAATTTTATTTATGCAAGATTTTCATTGTACATTTAATTTAACGAGCAGCATCAAATTTTATGGTCACTGTTTTTCAATTTTTAATATTCATAGGACATTGGTAATGTGCTGACTTGACATAAGGAGCACATAGCAGCAAATGGTGTGATCAGGTGTGGAACTCTGCAGTGCTATAATCCCAAAGCAAAGGTCCTGTCAGTTAGTAAGAAATCACATCTTCTCTATCCTCTTCTATGACTCAACCTGGATGATGCCTATCTAATCTTGCAAGAGAACCCAAGACTTTAAAATACTAGGAATGGGGAGTAATAAAGCAAATTTATAGATGCCTTCTGTGAAGCAGACTGATGGAAATAAAATTATGAAATACATAGCATTGTGAGAAGCACTGTAGTAAAATGCATAGGAGTATTCACTTCCTGACCAGAACATAAGGATATGAGTTCCATCTTCACCACGTATTATGTTATTTATTAAATGCTGAAGTAAATTAACTTCTTTATGCATTTTTTTCTATCTGTAATGATAGCATCTTTCTTCCCAGTATTATTTTGCAAATTAAATAAATTAATAGAGTCCAGATAATAGTGACAATTCAAGTAAACAAAATGTGCAGAAAATGTCTGTTATATCATGTTAAGTAATAATATACTATTTGAGGACATATGATTGACCAGAGACTGTGCTGTGATTGGTTGTCCACTGTTGTTGATAATGGAGAAGGTAATCTGCAGTAGTGTTAGGATCCTCACCTAGGTCTCACACAGTGTTAGGCTTTCTGGAATAGCAGTGACTGATATTTATTCAGCACAGGTTATATGCCATGTGGGAAATGTTGTCATCTCTTCTTATCCCCACAACCACCCTCTGAGATAGGAAGCATTGATATCATTTTTAAAGAAGGGAAATTGTTAACAGAGATTAGTTTGCCCAACATAAAATGAAGGTCATAAATTGCAAAGTTAGTATTTAAACCTGGCAGAATAATCCCAGAGTACTTACTTTTATGCTCTATTGCCTCTTGACAAACCTCTTAATATATTCGTCTTTAACATGTGCAATAGGAGTGAGACCAAGTATTGGTCACCACTGAGTTATCCTTCTCCTCTTCATGAAGGAACTTGGAGTAAACCCAAATTCAAACAGAAAAGCCCCAAATATGAGCATTTCATTATCTTCAGAAATTTTTTCAAAGAGCTAAAGTTTTCATTTGGTAAATCATAGAGCCTCAGTTTCCTTATCTAGAAAGTGGCGATAATACCTACTATGTAGGGTTGTTGTGACCACTGCATAAAATAATTTGCATGAAGTACCAAATGTGGTACCCAGAATATAATATCAGCTGTGATCATTGTGACATCCTTTAGAGCTATATGTTTGCTCAGCATAAGGAAAAGTGGAGAGCAGAGCTCAAGAGGAAGGAGGAAAAAGAAAAAGATTTGAAGGAATGCAGAGTGGCTTAAAGAGAAGACTTAAACACACTTGTGCCCATGCCACGCAGATTTTTATTCAGTTCTAGGGTTATTCAAATTCTCTTTCACGCTACACTCCTTGCTGAAAGCTGTGTCCTTTTAAAGCATATGGGTAAGTATCATATTGTGTGTGAAAATCAAAGAGACATAGTCTAAAAATATATAACCTGGATTCTGTTTTTGGCCTAGCTACAGAGTCCTGTTAACTTATTAATATGTGTATGCCTCAATTTGATACACACACATACACACACACACACATATATATAGAGAGAGAGAACATTAACTCTTAACTTTTTCTCTCCTACATATGGGGATTTTGGAGTAATGACGGAGCATCCATAAACCCCTGAGTTCTCTTGAAGAAAGCAATGTAGGTAAGGAGAGTTGAATTCAGTAGGTCACATTTGCTAGGATTGCAAGTATTTTGTGATAGGAAAATGTGGCAGGGTTCTATGCTTATTTACAAGAAACTGCTCATTTAATTGGAATTTACTTTCTTTTTTTTTTTTTTAAATATTTTGTTTAGTTGTAGATGAACACAATATCTTTATTTATTTTATGTGGTGCTGAGGATCGAACCCAGTGCCCCACGCACGCGAGGCGCGCGCTCAACCGCTGAGCCACAGCCCCAGCCCCGGAATTTACTTTCTTGATGAGATTTTTTTTAGTTTTCTTACAAAAATTTCTGATATTTAACTTTTATAAAATTAGAAATTCTTGCACACCAGTATGAGAAATTCAACAAATAGCCACTTTCCTTCACCACAGTGGCCTAATGTTGAGGCAGACATGAGTTAGATTAACATTATGTAAGGGCACAGATTAAATTGATTGTTGTAGCAAATTTATGAAAGGCAAATAATAATTAATCTTGGAATTAGATTTAAATGGAGTATGGATCTTTAAATTATTTTGCCACTAGATTTTTAAATTTCCTTTTAGTTATCCTAGGTTCGTCTACAAATAGGTCATAATCAAGGCATTCTAGTCACCTGTGGAGGATTAAATATGAACATATTGAGTACACATAGGTATGTGAGGGCTTCATCCCTGCTCCCTGGACTTCGATTCAATTTGGCCTGCCCTGGGAAATATATATTCAGAATGATCCCTGGGTGATTCTAAGCCATGTCCCTAATTAGGCTGTCATTTTGCTTTCACAGACCTTTTAAATCTGAGGGCAAGATTAATTTTCCATGGGCACTGGCAGGCACAGCTGTACAAGGAAGGTGCTCTTGATGGCTCAGAAATTTTGTTTTCCAATCTTCTATAACAATATGTACCACTAGAGTGGCACATAAGGAAGTATAAGAGAATAAATAAGCTGTCTAGATGTCTGAGGGGCATCACTATGACCTCTGTGTGGGGCGAAGCAGAGATCCTCTTATATGCTTTTCATTATATGTTTATTCCTCAAGAGTTTGTCCCAACTGCTAAGTGAGTTTTTGATACTGTGAAGTACCAGCATTTTGGGTTCTTGTTAGAGAACAGTTTGACAACATTCCATGATATCTCAGTTCAGTGTAGCAAAAATATGTTGATTGTATGAAGTGTTTTCTTGGACTTGAATATTTTCAGATTCAAGAAGCAATATAATATTTTAATATAAGTGTCATGATTTTTTAAATGTGTTAACTACCTCAGAGGGCTGTCATTGCATACAATGTGGCCACGAAAGGACAAAGCACTTTGTAATTAGGGAAGTGACCTAAATGTTGAATGTAATTAAAAATTACTTTCGTGAAATTAATGATTTTTAAGATGTTGATCCTTGAAGGACATTTTGTTTTGTGTATTTACTTCTTTTTTTAAAAAAAATTTTTTAGTTGTAGATGGACACAATATCTTTATTTTATTTATTTATTTTTATGTGGTGCTGAGGATCGAACCCAGTGCCTCACACATGCGAGGCAAGCGCTCTGCCACTGAGCTACAATCCCAGCCTCTTGTGTATTTACTTCTATCACACCTTTTGTGAAGAATTAGGGAAGCTTTCTTTTTTAAAAAATATTTTTAGTTGTAAATAAACACAATACTTTTATTTTATTTGTTTCTTTTTATGTGGTGCTGAGAATCGAACCCAGTGCCTCACATGTGCTAGGCAAGTGCTCTACTACTGAGCCACAACCCCAGCCCCAGGGAAGCTTCTTAACACAGTTCACCTTCTAAAGTCATCATAAAAGGAGAGCATACACACACACACACACACACACACACACACACACACAATTTCTTTCTCACCAGAAACTTATTTTCCTTTTAACAAGAATTATCTCTTTTTTACATATTAAAAATTATTGCAACAAATGTTGTAAGGCACTTCTAAGGCGCATGGCTAGAGATTAGGCAACACTGTGCTTCTGCTAACTTTTGGACTCTGAGAGTATCAAGAGTGAAATGCTGCTCATACCCAATTTTTCTGAATGTCAGGGAAAGGTACACCTGTTTTCATGTCTTTGCATATCTGCATCTCCCCAAAGGGTGCAACTTTTACTCAGGGGATTTCTGGGTGGGGGAAGAGGGTCTGCACCACAGTCTAACTCTAAGTGATTATTATCACACCGGTAAGTTTCCACTGTGGCTGCTGTGTGCAGGCTGTGAACACATTTGAAGTCAACAGGGGACCGTTAGAAAACTCCCCTTTGGTGAGCTGTAGCTGTAGAAACCTCTGCCTCACTGAAGCATGCTCGCAACCTGCGGTCAGTTGCTTCTTTTTTCATCCAGTGCTGTTTTAAACTGTCTTCTATCCCACAGAGCAAAACATACCCAAGAAAAAACAGTACAAACAATCCCCATGAGTGTTTTTGAATTTTCCTTTGCTAATCTCGTTGTAATGGTATGAGGTCTTGCCAGGAGCCATTTGTGGTTTAGACACACTAAATAACATAACATTCACACAGTTAAAAACAATTAATATGAAGTATCAAATCAAAGGCTATTTGATGCAAAACCTAGATTAATTGACTTTTGTACCTCTCTTACAGAAAAAGCATTTCATCTTCCTTACAGGTTGCCGATTGCTACATACAGAGGTCTATTTACTGATCTGTAGGAGAAACAAAATAGTAATGACATATTGCATAAATTTTACACTAAACTCATATATTAGATTATCAGTAAAAAGTTATCCTGTTTCAAATGAAAATGATCTCCACTAATTGGTAAAAATTTCTTTATCTATGCTTCTCCTTAGCTGGCAGTGAACTTAGCAGCGCTTAAAGTCCTGTTTGGTATGAATTGCAAGGTTGTTGTCTTTGGGTGAGACCATTTGATTTTTCTATCAAACAGAATTTAGGCAGAATTTCCATTTATAGTAGAAAGTTCAAGAGGAATGTAAAAATCCCATAAAGAAAAAGTGATCCTACCACCATAATGTTCTCTTAAAAATACTTCAACATTCAAATTGAATGCAAAACATGATATTGAGAAATTGTGTCGTTACAGATATCATTCTTCTTCTCAAATAGTTAATAAACTATTGGTGGAGACGAATTAAATCCCACCATTAATGACTACTGCAATAATGGTAGATCATGATGATGAGGGACTTCCAGGAGGCTGTTGAATTTGTTTGTTCAATTGTTTCTCTATAAATAAACCATAATGATGATAATTTTCATCACTTTCACTGGCTCAAGTAAAATCAGAACCACTACTTAAATAAAGAAACCCTTAATTTGAAAACACAATGAACAAAAACACATAGGTCATTGATGCTTCCCTTTGATCAATTTTTTCCTTTGGCATTTATAATTTAAAACACTGACCTCATTATTTGGAGTACCAGTGAGGTTGGTAATGAGGGTTCAGAATTTCATGATCTCTTTTATGTTATTTTGAGCTAAATATTTATCTTTCTAAGCTTGGTGGGTATTTCTCTGAAAGAGATATGACTGTTTCTGTCTCATTGGCTTTGATTTAAGAATAACCAAGGCTCCTGGGCAGAGGAAGCTCTTGTGCCATTTTTCATTCCCAAAGGGGTACAGCTTCTGTCTCCACTTTGGCATCTGTCTCCAAGAAGACTGTTCTGATTGGTCTGGACTTTTCTTCTTTAAATTAATTGCAGATTCCTAATCCTTAAGTTCCTATTGTATTTATGGTTTCCTCTGTATTTTCCACAGTGGTTCTTCATGTCCCCTGGCCCTGTTAGATTATTGTGAGCACGACCCCACAAATTCTCATTAAAAAGGGAAGACCTGATATGAGAACAGAAGACCATGCTGACCTTCAGCAGACACTTTGTTTTTTGTTTTTGTTTTTTTTTTTAAATTTTTTTTTTTTTAGTGTCAATGGATCTTTATTTTATTTATTTGTATGTGGTGCTGAGAATCGAACCCGGTGCCTCACGCATGCTAGGCAAGCGCTCTACCACTGAGCCACAACCCCAGCCCCCAGCAGACAATTTGTGAATCCCACAGTGTTTTAGCTTTTTATGTTCTGAGCTGCTGCATCTCTGTTTTAGGAGTTCTTGGAGGCAGAGGAATGAGTGGGGAGGGAGCACACTCCCTGTGATTGGGGTGCTCATCATTTCTCCATTTATTTCATTCAGATTGTACTTAAGAGTGAATCCTCCAGGAGGAACTCGGCTGAGTTTCTGTGCTCTTGAGAAACTTCATTGTTTGTTGTGTTTCCATGGAAATTTCATTGGAAAGGAGGGGAAAACTGAGTCACATATGGTTAACTAACTGCCAGAATGAGCCCTAGGCTGTAGAATTAAAGAAAGACAACTTTTATATCAGGAATACATATTTACTGTAGAAACATTAGAAGACACAAAAATGATTAAAAGTCATGAATACATTCTCACCATTGTATATGGCTATAATGAAAATTTTATTGTTTGTTCTTCTGGAATATGTAATTCACAGAAAAACAGATAATATATATTTTATATAATTGACTGTTATTACATATAATATTTATGGTGTTATATGGTATAATATAGAACAGGAGCCAATTCGTAACTTGTTTTTAAAATTTAGCATAATAAAATATCAATAAGTTCCTTTTTACAATAGCATTTTAAATTATTATAGGACATTCCAATTTCATATTATATTTTTCCTAATTTGATATATATTTTCAAATTATTTATCATTAATATTTGATTGAGCAATTGTAATTAAATTTATGAAGCATACAGATATTTTCAATATTCAAATTCTGTTCAATACACTCATTATTTTCAGTTTTTTTCACTTTTTTTATTTTCACTTTTATTTTAGTTTTTATTTTCACTTTTTAAAAATTTTTTTTAGTTGTAGATGGACACAATATCTTTATTTTATTTTTATTTTTATGTGGTGCTGAGGATCGAACCCAGTGCCTCACGCATGCGAGGCAAGCGCTCTACCACTGAGCCACAATCCCAGCCCTCAGCATCACTTTTTAATGCTTTGTCTAGCTTGTGTGTAAGTGATTGTGACAAATATTTGCTTGTCCAAATTAAGCAAAGTGTGGGGTTTAGCCATTTTGTTACCATAGATCTACATATGTCTCTGCATTTTCTATTTAACCACTGACTTTCTAAAGTCTGAGAGTCCATAGACATGTTTGGTCTGTCTTCAACTTGAAGACCTATCAAAATAAATATCACATGAATCTTTAAATCTAAAACAGTGGAGGAAAAAAATACATGTTAATTAAAGAAAAAATTTTCTTTTTCATAGCTAATTGCTAAAAGTAATTATAATTCAACAGGAAGGCATTTTTGCTGGTTTATGTTATTATGATTATGGATACGTATGTCTGTCTAAAATCATCAGGTTCACAATTTTTCACTTAGTTTTTTTTTTTTAAATATTTTTTCAGTTGTAGATGGACACAATATTTTTATTTTATTTCTTTTTATGTGGTGCTGAGGATCGAACCCAGTGCCTCACGCATGCACGGCAAGCGCTCTACCACTGAGCCACAATCCCAGCACCTTTCACTTAGTTTTAAAGATGAGACTCAGTAGATTAATCACATTAGAGAGATGAGAATTGATGCTTATTGCAGCATTTTGAGATCTTCAAAGAAAGGGCTGTACCTCCATGGAATGTCCAGACTTGATTTATTCTCATTCTGTTCAGTTCACCTTCCCCGTGGCTCACTGAACCGCAAAAGAATGAATTTCCTGAAATGGTAACTTTGGCTTTTAAGAAATCACTTTTTTGTCAAATCACTCATTAATCTGAGACAACTAATCTTATTCTGTTATTCTCTTGTTCTGTTGAGTGACCTGACACCAAGTTTATATTACTAGGGACAGTTTTGAGTAACTAACCAAAATAATTGGTTGAGTAAGTAGCGTTTACTTTTGGAGTAATTAGTATGTTTTAAAGCCTATAGTCTTATTAAAAAGAGGGATGGTAACTCAAGGAAAAGTAACAAATATTTTTTTTAGGTCATTGATTAGATTTCTTTCTTTCCTTTGTTTGTTTTTTTTTTTTTTTTTAAATATGGAAGATAGTATCTTTCCCTGCTTTTTTTTTTTTTCAAGTAAAGGAGTTAGAGGGAATCCTGTGGGCATATTTGATATTAGAAACAAGGTTATGGTTTGTCCCCCCAGTTCTGTGTTTGTGCATTTAAGTGTGAGAATAGATCCATAAACATACAAATGCCTTTTGTTTCCTTAGTTAATCTAATTTTACTAGTGAAGAAACCTTTACATGCATTGTGATTCCTTTCACATGCTGATTAGCACACTCAACTGTTTTCACATTCTCTCTCTTTTTTTTAATGGAGAGAAATAGTGCCTCATTTAAACTCATGAAATGAGTGGCTTTGATACAATTAAAATGAGCCAAACAGCTGTAGAGATATTTCTGAGCTGCGTTGATGAAGAAGTAATCTAGTTTGATGGATGTCTTCATTTTTGTCTTAATCACAGCATGCAAGATTAGCAATACATGTGTTTCACTTCAGTTAATTACTCAGAATGCATGCACAAATACAGGGCTTTACTTCAATTAATTGCTTTGAATTTCAATAAACTTAGGAGAGACCACACAGAAAGTCCCCATTAGAATCCTTAGATAAATCCAATGAATGTTTCAGAAACTTTATATAAACAGCCTCCTTCAGGTCTAAATTTTCTGTCATCATAGTGAAAAATCTGAAAATATAAACATGTAGAACATAAAACCATAAATCAGATAATTGGATGACCTAATATCCTGTCTTTAGCTATAGTCATTACCTGAGGGTTCAAGAACAATGAAAAACTATTAGATTAACTGTGCTGTGGTTACAGGGGGAAAAAAAAAAAGGCAAGGCATATGTTCTTACTCATGCATTGATCCACCACTTGTGACCCTCAACATAAATTTTATTAGTGACTATTCTATTGTGCTGGTGTTGGAAAAGTTTATAGGTTTAAGACAAGATTATGTTCTCATTTCTAACCGATGCTAAAATGCTGTGTTCTACATACTTCCTGACTATAGCTATGTGATAAATAAGTATTCAGAGTTCTTATCACAATGAGAAACTAGAAATAATTCTTTGACTGATTCTAGGTTATGGGAAAAGCTTCAAAACTGAGAAATAGACTAAAAAAAAAAGCACAGGTGAAAAAGGCAGCTTGAGACTCATGTCCGTTTCTCAGAGCCCAAGCCTGGTATGTTCAGTCAGTGTTTTCAGGAAAGAAGACAGGCACTTTCATAGATGTTGGTGTGCTCAAGAAAGGGACCTTATAGAAATGTGACACCAATAATTAACATCATCACATGAAAGTCAAAATTTATCAGAAGAGTAGTTGCTGAAGAAAAAAGAAAGATGATGAGAAAGGTAATAGAAAATTTGTGTATAAAATGAAACAAAGATATCGGTTCCAAAAATGTAAAAGTATGATGTCTGAGCAAGGAAATACTTTTGTGGCTGGAACACTGCTAATTCTCAAGTTCAGGATGTACAAATAATATGAATCTAGTGAAATGTGTCTGTAACCAGCTTCTTCACGGGCAGCGTTTCCATGAGAGAAGGAAGGATAAATTTTTATGTACTTTATTTTAAAATTTATTCCTATATCTGGAAGCACTAAATCTAAAAGCACTAAACTCATCTTTGGTGGGTGCCACACAGAATTTTGGATAGACTTTTTCCTATCTAAACAGTAGGCATTTTCTAAGTAAAGGTAGGTAGGTAGATAGAAAGATAGATAAATTTATTTCCCCAACAACAAAACTCCATTGATGTCTATTTTTCATTGAGGCTAAATTTCTATACTTTGATAGTGGACATGTCCTTATTCTATTTTTATCATGCCTTAAGGGCAAAATTATTTATGTAATATAGTACTTGTCCCAAGAATTTGAAGTTTGGAAATACTTAAAGAATTGCCTTCCTAGTTCCACTTCAACTCCTTTGTTAAATGAACACTAAAAGTTATTTAGAAAGGAAGCAAAACAAAGCAAAACCAAACAATATCAGAGAAACCCCCACAGCTTTCAAAACATCTACCGAAAATAACAACAACAATGAAACACAAGCCTTCTGCTGATAACAGGGAAACACCAATTTGTTTCAGTGGTTCAGCTTATGATATAACACAAGACTGAGAGCCCTTCTAATAAGACTAAACAGTTGAAAACACTTCATGGATTTCTGGTGTATTCTTGAGAAACAATAGCCTGGTTGAAAGACCAGTCACTTTCTGACTTCAGCTAGAAAAACTAAATTCCAACATCGTTGTTAAATGAAACTGTGCAGTCCAAATCTCCTCTTATTGACAATGGAATTTGGCTTTGGGTAAGGGATTTCATTACTCATCTGTTAGTTATTCTTTGAACAAAAGCAGTTTTGTTGCTCAACTAGGATTAAACAGATAAACGTGTAACACCCTTTGCTTGGGGTGCTGCCAAAGTCATTTTGAGAGTTCAAGAGTAAGTGACACAATATTAAAGAAGCAGAATATCAGATACGTTCATATTCAATGTCCATGAGCTGCAAAAAATACACAAATAATTACTTCTCCCAAGATAACTAAACTGGAAATTTCTGTTTTCTAAAATCAGGATATCATGTGCCCTATAGACATGAAAACAGTCAGAAATAACTCACATTATAAAAATGGAGATTGTTTCAAATAATTATGGAATGAGACAAAAATATAATGGTCACTTTTATTTTCCAATTTTAATGAAATATCTAGATAATGAAGAAGGCAAGTAGTTTGTTTCTAGTCTACATTTGGTTGATAAATGAAAGAAATAATTATAAACACCAACTCTTCTTACAGATGCAAACCCAAGATGAGTTTCCTATGCTATGTGTTTAGAATAATAATATGAAGGTTTATTTTTATAACAGAATCATGTAAGTAGAAGACATTTTAATTTTAAGAATAAGTAGATATTTAAAAGAGTAAAAAAAGACAAAACTATTGCTTGGGTGTTAGTATCCTTTTTCTTTGACCTAATGTTATTATTTATCTATTAAAATATTGAACCTGTAAAATAAATGTCCAGAGCTAAAACTCTTTCTTCTTTGAGAGAGCATTGTTTAGTGCTTGCTGCCTTTTTTTTTTTTTTTTTGACATTTCTGCTTTAAAACATTGTGATTTTTACATGGTGATGCATGCCTGTAATCCAAGCGATTTTGGGGGCTGAGGCAGGAGGGTCACAAGTTTGAGGTCAGCCTCAGCAACATAGCAAGACCCTGTCTCAAAAATAAAAAATAAAAAGGGTTGGGGATGTGTCTCAGTAGATAAGCTTTCCTGAGTTCAGTACATGGTACCCTCCCTCCAAAAAAAAATGGTGAAATTGTTTATCCATCTATCTATATTATATACGTGAACTTATGTATACACACATCTACATATAACATATATGCATATGTAAGCTTCCATTAACCCAAGAAAGATTAGAAATAGTATGTGTTTTTCATTTTGTTACCACCATATTTTTCCATTGACTATCTAAAATATAGTGATATTCAAAAAACTTTTACTGGATTTCCAAAATTACTTAAGTTTCATATACTTAATCTCCAGTGTTGAAGAACTATTTCATGTCTTTTCAGGCATCATGGATTAATTTTTAAAAGTATTACTTTTATTAGAAAACCATTGTGCAAATGTAAGTCAAGTCTTATCTATAGTTTTTTTAAAATACTATAATTGAAAGATGATTCTTATTCTTAGATTTAAGTTAACATTGGCTATTGGCCTTTCCAACTCTTGGATGTCTCCAAAACAGAAAGAAAAGAAGCCTCTGAACTAAACAATATCTCAGCACAGTTCCTTATCTATCTTATTTGCTTACTATATTTTTGCAACAGATACTAATAATTTTCCTTGAATAAGTTAGGTCAAGGACAGTGAATTCCTATGCTTCAGGGACTCAGGTATCTAACAATCCTCCGGAGTTGCTGAGTTGCTGTGGGATTTGAGATGAGAGGTTAGCATACTCAGCATAAATAAACCTAAGCTATTTTCATTTTTGAAAACACTGTGCTCATCAAACAAAGCTATTGCCTCCTAACGTTTTAGAAAAAGGGACTAAATTAAAATGAATGCAGAGCAATTGTTCTTCAGTGGTCTCTGCTGAATGACAGCAGTTTGTTAATGCAGATTCTAGGTCACACCTGGAAATTCTAAATCTATAATCTCAGGAACCCATATTTTTATGCATACACAAGTTTTTCTTTTTAAGAACTTGTTAAAGATAAGCCAATGATCAAAATCAGATTTTTAAAAAGTTATCAGAAAAGACATGAGAGACTGAAGAAGCAGGGTTTGATGAAGAATGACCAGATGTTCTAATATTGGCCATCTATTATATTTGTTGCATGTTGACTTTTTTTGTTCTTTTAAGATATAGGCACAGTATATAGGACAGAGCAAGGAAAGGCAATAATTCAAGGAAGAAAATTAGTGCAAATAAATCCTGAAGAGTCACTAGTAATTTGAGTTTTTCTTTCAGTGTAGGCCCACTTATTTAAATTTACTTAAATGAGAGCCTCCTATTAGAGATATTGGTAAGAAATACAGATACTTGGCGTAGCAGTATATGTTGAACAACCCGTGGAAAATGAACTTTTCGCTATTACGGATTTCAGGACTATTATTAGTAGCAGTTGTTTATGCTGTATTTGTTCTCTTAATCTGCTGATCTTCATGACAATTGTATTCAGTAAGAAAAATCTTCTACTGCAGTGATGCAACACACTGATCTTGCTCCATTATTTTCCACCCTCAGATTTGTCACCCTCAGTTTGTCACCCTCAGATTGCCATCTCATGCCTAGCCCCTGACATTTCAGGTTAGTGTTATTTCCACACCTTTATTGTTTTCATAAGCTAGGTCCTGAGTGGGACCTGGAAACCTTATGAAACCAAGGTAGACAGGCCCTGTCAAGAGGAGAGATTGGGCAACTGGTGGACCAATCTCAGAATCAGGAGGGTTTTGGTGAGAAGCAGCCACAAAGTCTAAGTGGTTTGGGAGTCAACGTGAAGAAGGGGGTTTAGGCACAGGGTTTTGGAGGAAAGTCTCAAGTTTTGGAGGAAAGTCTTAGAGGACTTTGCAGTCCTGGAGGAACTTTGGTCCTGAATGGGAACTAAAGCAGACATAAGCCACCAGAGAGAGACCAAAAGCAGAGACAAAGATATCTAGGCCTGAGAGTTAAGCCAAGAAACTTGTTTTCAGAAGTTGTGTTTAAGGTCAGAATGAGACTAGATTCTGATCTTACTCCTGGGACTCTTAAAAATCTTCCTGTCTAATATCAAAAGTTTGTCCCAGAATCAGATACCGGAAGTCAGAATTCAGTTGACAGTTCCAGATCACAAGTTAATTAGGACTAAGGACAAAATTATGTCTCAAGTTTTCAATTTTCAGACCAGGTCTCTAGGCCATGTTCAGAATGAACCAGATATAGAGATCAATATTTAATTATTTTTGGCATATTTACTTGTTACTGTTGTTTTATAATTATAATGAGAATTAAAAATTATGTTCAGATTACTAGAGAGATAAACTGAAGGAACACAGACATACGTAACAATATACATGAATTTGCCTTGGAAAGATTCAGAGTTAACTGATTTTTCTGATTTATTATCTATACATCTCAATGTGTTATTAATAAGTATAGGATTTTCAGATCAGAAAATTATATTCTAAGCAAATTACTAAATAATGTCCACATATCCAACTTATTAATAAATTACTTTTCTTTCTCTCATTCTCCAAATCTGGCATTAAACAAAAATTTTTAAGACTTTAGTTTCTTTTTTTTTCTTTGTCATAGTTTAAACATTATTCTTTATTTCCCTAATTGTGAAATTTTTAAATTAAAGGTTTGTGCAAGATAAATCTTACATAGTTTGAAAATTTTACCATCTATTCGAAGCTATTAATACTGGGTCATAATTGCATTTTTAATTGTATGTTATGTTTTTACCTTATAACCTTTCATGTTCAGCATCGATTTCTCTTTTCATACCAGAAATCATTTAACCCTCTTTTGAATTCTTGAAAATTTCCACTTCAATCTTGCAGAATTGATATAAAAAGAATTGATTTTTTTAAAACAACTGACCAACATACAAAGACAAGGACTATTTCAGAGTTGTAAAAATTTACTAGATAATGATATTTGGTGATGAACTGCAGTATTACAGCATAGCTGTCTTGGATATCTCTGGGTTTTGTTTGTTTTTAGGTAGAATTGATTTTTTTTTTACATTAATGAATCATTGAGCTTTCTGACCTTTATGGGCCCAGGACATTGATATTACAATTTCCTTTTATTATATAGAACCACACTAGAGAGTGGGCATTAGAAGGAGCTAGAGACCAAATTGAAATCAAAATGCGTACAGGATGCTGTAGGTAGGGGAGTGGGAGAAGCATGGGTCAGGGAAAGAGGAAGCAGGGAGAACTTTCTGAAGGAATAAAGAATTAGACAATCCACAGTACTGGACCATTTTAATTTTTACCATTCAGAAAAGAATATGAAAAATGAATAGCACATTTGAGGATTGAGAATAATAGTTAAAGAACTAGAAAGAGAAGGATAGAATATTTTGTGATCATAGTTAAGTATTATGTGATTAAGTCCAAGTTCCCACTCTTGCTATTGAAGTTGCAATTGAAGAACTAACAATATTGATACCCACTGGGAACTTAAAATGCTGATCCCTAGGCCCTTGCTCAGCCAGATGGAACCAAGATCTGCATTTTAACAATATCTTGCATGTGAATAATATGGAAATTAATATTTGAGATTAATGTTTAGAAAGCCTGTTTTTATATTAAAGAATTAAAATATACATTCAAATGTTACCACAATTACGCATAAATTTTGTATTTCAAATGTGAATTTTACATTTTAAAAGATGGGACATGTTAGAAATCTTATCAAAATTGGCTTATTATTCCTTGTTTTCTCTCAAATCCTCCTTTAAAAATGTTTAATTATCAAAGTGTTTATGAAGTATACTTAGTTAAAGCATCTATCTCATTAAGTCTTATTTTAGTATTAATGTATTTAAATTTTAACAGGTTGAAATGAAATGTGAACTTGCTTTTTAAATTGCAATTGCAATTTTCTAGATTTTGTTTTACAACGTATTTTGTTTCACAACATTATTTTTAGTATATGTGACTGCAAAGCATTGAATCTCTTTAAAAACTTGGCTAACTTGTATTGTTCTCTTTCTTGATCTGGACATTAGTTCCATGGGTGTGTTCAGTTTGTCAAAATTGATTGAGCTGTATGCTTATGATATATATTCATTTCTCTGTATATATAAAAACTTCATGTTTCTCAATTCAACAATCATTTCAATTTAATAAATATTTAATAAACACTTGAATAAACATTTCAATTATAGGGGCAACCTATACCATCCAAACACATCCACTACCCTTAAAGCACTGATCTTGTGAGACTTTGTGCACAAAGTTCTGTAGATACTGAAATTATTTAGAAAATGTTTCTTTGATGCTTTAAGAATGGTTTAAAAATAGCCTTTAAAGTTAATTTATATCTACCACACTCTCACCATCATGCTTAATACATTATGGACACAAACACCTTTTAAATTTAATTTTGTTTTATTTTATTTTATTCATTACCGAGCTCAATGCAATTACCCATTAGTCTTGGGCTGCAAATGCTTTTTAATGCTGTTCAAACAATTCAAATCCATCACCCAAAGCCATGTTTTCTCATGGAAGCACATCTTCAAAAAATATGCTATCAGCTTAGGAAGCAGTTTTCAAATATGAATTCCAAAAAATATTTTGGGTAGGGGCAAATGTTTGATTTTCTTAGGTGTCTGCTTTCAAGAAGTCTACATTCATGTAAATACATGTATTTCCAATGCATTTGCTAAAATGTTATTTTATTACCTTGAAAATATGCCCAATAGCTGAAGGAAAAAACAAATTTAAATTATATAATTTTCCCCCTTAAGATGCAAACCTGAAGCACAGGTAGAAATGAGATAAAGTAGATCACTATAAAAATGATAGAAAGTTCTAGGTCAAGTTGGCTATTGGAAATAAAGCCACTATCAAGTTTCATCAAATATTAGAACTCAGTGCCAAGGGTTTTCATTATACACAGGGTATAAAGTACTTTATAAATCACCATATCTGCTGACATTCAATTACATTCAGTCTTATTAATATGAGCTGCAGAGTGTATTTAGGTATCTACTGGCAGTAAAACAGGCCTTTTCATTAAAAAATCTTGGCTTTTGCAATGGTCCAAAAGTTCATTTAATACTTTTGAATATTTAAGATGCAAATTCTTATTATTTTGAAATGTTTCAAACTGCAGACGAATTACCTGAGAACCTGAAAAATAAACACCTGTCCGTTTTCCCAGAGACTGATCAAAATGTGATAACAGACTTGCAGATTGGGCAGATATTTTCTCCAGAAAACTCAGTCCCTCCACATCTCTTTCTATGTGGTCTCTATTTTGCCCATGATATATTTTAATGAGTGAATTTGGTGCATTCATAAGATAGATCTGAAGTCTCTAGGAGGCAAAACACCTGTCCTCATTCTTATAATTTTACCATAATATTCCCTGTGCAGAACAATGTAGTGTTGAATGATAAGCTTCAACATTTATTTTCTCCCCCTATATTTTATATATTTGTCCAACTGAAGAATTCTTATGCACAACTTTTAGATCAAAGGTTTAAAACATTGGCTATAAAACTATAGGTTCCCAGACCTATCTTCAGGAATTATGATTAAATCTGTATGGTGACACTCAGACATGATATTATTATTATTATTATTAATATCTCTGGTAATTTTAACATGCAGTCAAGTTTGAGAACCACTCTAGATCAAGGCTATTGGGAGATAAAAATCTCCTGTATAATTTTGAAAGTGGTAGAAAACTGAGGAGGTATCCTTGGAGGTGTGCCTGAGATCATCATAAATTTCATGGACATTTACATGAAGCACATAATATTTTGAGATCTATTTATGTATGTATATTGTAATATGTACATATTTGTATACATGTATATGTTGATGTATTCTATACATGTTTACATAGAAATAAGTATTTTGCATTGGGTTTTAAATAATCTATTGAAGCAAGGTACTTCAAAACTTTAAAATTATTCTCAAGGTATGCAAGCATCTTGAATGGGAAATATTCATATATATAGCCACAAGGAGGCGCTAATGATCTGCAAATGTAAATGGTGTCATGAAAATAATTGGCAATTATATATGCATGTTGAAATCATTTGCTATCAGTAATTTTTCCTCAGAAATAAATGTTATGATTTATAGTTACAAAACATAAATTTCTTCCTATGCCATATAAAAAATTTCTGCATGCCCACAATACAGTAATTTGCTTTCTTTCTTTGAAAAATATTTTTTTACAGTCACTTAAGTATTCTAATTCATATGGGTTCCTATTATTTTAGTACAGATTTAATAAACATGCTTTAAAAGAACAGATTAAAACATTTCCAATATGTAATTTAAAAGTTTCTAATGCTTAACTTCTCCATAAATTATTAATTTTATCAAAACAAAATGTTACATTTATTTTTCTTGTGACCATCAATGACTCTGTGCAGACTTCATTCTTGATATTTTTCCTAACTTATAAATATCATAGAATGTGCTCCAAAGTGCCATGTGAAATGATAATTTTGGGTAGTTTTCAGAATTTGAGGAAACAAAACATTTTATTTTGGATTTTAAATAGTGAATGATTTTCCCAAACTTAACTTTGTAATAACAGAGCATTGTAAAATATAAACACAGGAATTACCTGTACAACTTGATCCAATAAACCTTTTATTTTGAGATGAAAAGTGCTGAGACTTTTGGAATGAGGCATGTTCTTTTTGCTCAAGAAATGTACAATTTAGTGAATTTAAACATAATACTAAGGTGATTAGGAGGTTTGTTATTGTCTCTCTCTCCTGCCTCCCAGTGCCATCCTATTTAGGTCTCAGGGTTACATATTGTCTCATAGGGGAAGGGTTAATGCATCTCCCTTGGGAGCAACAGTATTTCCATGTAGCATGAGGAGCTTGTAAGACAAGCATGAGCTCTGTGCTCTACTATTAGTACTGAAAGGATATTGGACTCTTTTGTAAAAGATGACTATGAGTGAAGCAGAGAAAAGCCTTTGAACTAAACAGTGACACAGTAGTTTTTTGTTTTCCAAAAACAGTTTTTGCTGACTCTGGTGCAACTTCCTAGCCCTCCTGTCCTCTGGTAGCACCAGTATCAGACTGAGTTCCTCACATGCTGCTTCCCGGGCACAAACCTTCAAAGGGCTTCTCTCTCAGATTTCATAGTTCTCTATGGCGTACTCTCTTGATGATAACATGTATCTTCATTCCATATTTTCCCACTTATAATCACACACAAATCTAACTGCATTTTAATTTATGGGACTCAGTTGGATTCACTCTGAGATTTCTCTCAGTGTCAGGAAGTTAAAAGTAGTTAAAAATCTCAAGAGTAAAGACCAAATATACTTAGTATCTTTGTTTAAATCAGAATTTTCTTGCTGCTGACACACTATGGCATTGCAGAATTAGTTGCATGAATGTTGGCCACTCTCTTATCCAGCCTCCTATCCTAGGCTTCAAAGTCCTGCCATCTGGTCTCACCTGCCTCATGCATTCCTAAGTTGTATATGTTACATGATTTCTTACCTGGATGCCTTTCTCCTTACTACTGAATCTTCTGGTGTATGCTGAGTTCACTAACTTCTTCTGCAATCTGTTCATTGGTCGTATTGATTCCAAAGCTCTACTTTGCCTGAAATCACTCACAAGGCTGCAAACACAGCCCAGACCATTCCCACACTGGGTCGCCATTGATTACCCAATCTTGTTGAAATATGTGACTTCTGCAGTGTCTGTATGGCATTGATCCTTGCCTAATTTGATCTGGTTACTCCTTGTCTCCCTGAGTGACTGCTCCACCTTGCCAGCCTTCTCTGTATCCCCAACACTGTGGGGCTCTTCTCTTGCCTGTGCCAAGATACTGAGTTACCCTTCTTCTACTTTATCATCTATTGTAACTCAGAAGACACCGTTTCCACTTCCTCTAAGATCTTTGTCTCACAAACACAGAATTTTGTCCTGTCCTTATATCTGAAAATTTCCTCTTTCTTCATATCTTGGCTATTTCTTTATTTCCCAGTTTTGAAGCAGATTTTCCTACATTGTTTTCTGGAGCTGACAGTCTCTCCTTAGTGTCAATCCAGGGAACAAATTATTACTTTACAGGATCCAGTTATGTTCCGTTGTGTGAACCAAGTCTGCTGCCTGCTTTTAATTTTATGGAAATGAGATTTGTTTCAAACAAGTTGACAGCTGTGCTGATGCTCACAACGAGATGCACCAAGAATAAGTTATGCTTACGTTTGCATTGGAAAAAACCGATTTGCTAGTAAACAAAAATGAGGCATTTTCCAGTTTTATACTGGAGTACAGGATAGATATATGGAACCACAGAAGACAATTTGAAGGAGCAAAAATGTAAACAAAAAGATGAGATGAAAAAGAAATGAAGCACACTAATTTAAGTTGACTTCTGTGACAAGACCCAAAGAAGATGACTTTTTAATCTCTAGTTCTGCAGCATTCCTGAGTAATGTTTTGCATGGAGATAGAAACATTGGACGAAATAAAGATAAAGAATGGACTTTAGGGATCCCTGAGAATTGTAAGAACTCATCTGAAATGATGGAGCGTTTTTATAAGTTTTAGTACAACATATCTTCAGGTAATAAACACAAGACCTTGCGCTGTTATCATCCCTCTGTAGTTACACCTTGCTCCTCCCACCCACTTCTAGATCTGCTTCAGCCCAAAAAGGAAGTGTCTTAACCTTCATAATAATGCTTTTATGGTGTTTAGGTGGGCATATTACTGATGATGAGGATTGGAATAAAGAAGGAGCTGAGCTGTGGGTTTGTAGTTCATGTGCCAGTCTGTCTTCATTTCACTGGGGTCAGTGCCTAAACTGAGTCAGAATGCGAGGCAGCAGTTAGCTAGGAGCAAGGGTGACAATATGGCAAGCATATATGGAAGGGAATATCACATCTAAATTGCTTCATTTCTCTCTACCTCCATTTCCTACTCTGTCAAATGGAGATGTTAGCATCAATGTGAGTCTAGTCAATATAAAGAGTTTTTCTGTGGTGTCTGGTATAGAGTAAATATTCAATACGTGAACTAATGGGAGTTATTGATAGCTAAAGACATTTTCCAGGACAGACGAAGTGTCAGGCTTCCATCACTGAGGTTGTTGGTTTCATCCTGTGTTCAAAAGAAGGAGCAATTTGTTTAGAGCCAACTGATGGGGTTCTGATCCTGGTGCCATCACTTGGAAGCTTGGTGTCCTTGAAACTATTCTGCATTAAAAAAAAATATGGTGGAGTATTCTTGACTCAAAGTTTGTTTGTTTGTTTTTTTAGTTTAAAGACAACCAACTAATTTTCTTGCCAGTTGCTCAATTTTGAAACTTACCGATAGCCTTAGCAAACACATGTGCTCCTTTAGGTCACATGGCATATTTTAAAAATATTCTTTGACTGAAGCCTATTTTCTTCTAGGTCTATTATTTTGTGTCATTATCTAGGGCTAGAGGCCTTTGTCACTTACATAACAAATGCAATTAATCTGTATTCCTCTTAATTAGAATGCCATGTGTGTGGTCCATTTACTCAGGAACTTTAAACTTTATCTCTCCTATAGGGTAGTTACTATATAAAGTACATTAAGGAATTCACAATTATCATTTAAAACTCATTATTAGCAATGCATAGCAGCAATATGGTAAAGTTATAAACACATCATGTGTTTCTTTTACTATCTTGCTTTGCACATTTGCCTCCAAAAACAAATTCTCCAAATTTAACAAGGAAATTTTCATTGCTAATTAGATTTAGAAAACAGTCTGGAAGCTAATGGAAAAATAAATTTAGGAAGAGGGAGTTATTAGTCCAAAATTATCCATGAAGCCTTTACTGCCTCCATTTACCGTACATTTTCAATTTATTTTATTTTGTTTTTTGTAATGTTTGTAAGACTGCTTTAGGTAATATATAAGTGCATATAAAAGTAACTGATGGGATAAAAGCATAGAATTAACTTTTCTGTGTAGAAAGAGTCTCTTCCTCTTAAATATTTTAGAGACATTATACTTCCCAAATATCAGATTTCAGTCATAGTGTTGGATGGGAAACCTAGTTGTCAACTTGAAGTGGTGTTACTGTGCTTGGACAGTAGATGTCGCTATTGTCATTTTCTAACAATGTGCTGAGTCAGAGCGGACTGAGCTCACATGATGCAAACATTTTTTTCAATTAAGGCAAAAAGACTGCCATCCAAGAATCAATCTGGAAAAGCATTATTAATTTAAAATGATGTCAAGGTTTCTTCTTTTCCTACTCTCTTGTTTAAAAGAACCAAACATTACTTTACGCCTTCACTATAAGCTGTACCCTTTGGGTAGCCTTCTTTTAAATTATTTCAGGGCTTTTGCTGGTACAACAGAACAAAATCTTACGTAAATAATGCTAAGAAAAATCTCTCTCTTCATGATCAGGAGAAGATCTTCATTCATCAATAATTTTCATATCCCTTCGGGAGCTCAGGGCAATAATCATGATTTCCATTGGGAAGATTTGCTTTATTTACATTTTCATACAAATTGTTGAAATTGCCTCCCATCCGCTCTTTTGTCAAACCCAAATCCATTTACTGCTACTTTTTATCCTAAAACAAACAAAACAACAATAGCAACAACAACAAAAACTTAGTTCACTGCTTTTCCCTGCAATGAATGTGCTGTTTCTATTGTCCACCTTAATACCAAATCAGCCATTGGTCACTAATGGATTAGTAGCTTGAAAAGGTGAATGCCACTGACAGGCACAAATGGATTTGCAAGCATTTCTCTAAAATTTCTTGCTAATGTTCCTTTCACAGGAGCAGTGAGGCATGTCAATTCCTTCTTGTAATTTTTTATTTTTGTCCAATCAGAAAGATAGAGTTTACTATCCTGGGATTTTCACTGGGGAACAGGAGAGAGGATCTAGTTTGCCCTCCTAGGATTTTCATCGTTGATTAAGAGTGAATTAATGCATTGATAAAAGAGGAATTTGGAAGCAACTCAAGGGAGATTATCTGCTTTTGTTTTATTAGCCATTATGCTTCCCTCCACCTCAGAAATTGACAGATGTCTATTATTCAGTCCTGGGCATATGTATGTGATTTTCTTCAATATATATGGGATTTTTTTCATCTACTTTCATTTTATTATATTTTATAATGTGGATATAAAAATGCTACTACTCCCCTATTCATTATATCTCATGTACTACTAAAGCCAAGAAAAAGCTGAATTTGGAATATGTGATTTGGCAATTTCATATTTAAACACAAATGGTATAAATAAGGGTGAAGCATGCTTTTTTGGGGGGGCTGCCAACGATTGAACTTCACTAAGCCACATCCCCAGCCCTATTTTGTATTTTATTTAGAGACAAGGGATCACTGAGTTGCTTAGCGCCTTGGTTTTGCTGAGGCTGGCTATAAACTCACAGTCCTCCTGTCTCAGCCTCCTGAGCTGCTGAGATTACAGGCATGCGCCACTGTGCCCGAAGGTGATGCATGTTTTATAAGAAGATTCAAAAATATCTAACATTGCATTTTATTTAGATGCCTGGCATCATTTGACTATACTACTAGACAAGTATTGCTGAATCAGGATCAAATTACTGCTATTCCTTGTATTTGCAACTGGTATTAGAGGCCACATAGCCTGCAGCGGTCCTGACTGATTCAGTCTTATTGATAATTAAAGTTACTGAGACAAAATTATCTTTAATTTCTATTTCAATTTGGTTCAAGTCAATCAGGTTCAAGACTTTGACCTCTCTGTTTTCACTGGAATCTGTATAAGGCATGGCCTTTGAACTCTGTAGATATTATAGGTCCTATACTGTCAGACAGGAAAGGTACATTTGTGTTCCTTTGAGTCAAAGAATGATCTTATCCCTCTTTTTCGCTTCATAATGTTTTATCCAGACTAATATGTTGCTCAGTAAAGTACTTGTTAAAACTTTAACCAGGACAGCGGGCTGTCTGCTAAGCCTGACAATTTGCTCTTCAAAGTTTTATCTATCAGAACATACCCAACATTCTATGTTTTAAGGAGGGTATTGATTCTCCTTCCTCTCTAACGAGCAAGAAGTTCCCTAAAAACATTAGCTGCTTCTACTCGGTTCATATGCCTTTCTTTTAAAAATATCTGGAGATTCTTGTTACTGGATTAGATTTATTTTTGAATTTGAGACTTCATCAAGATAATGCAGAAGATTAGTTGAGAAATATTTGGAAAATATATGTAAGTGTATGATTTACAAAAGCTCTACATTCATGTGTGCAATCATGTAACTAAACTTACAGATTCTGATCTAGTTATGAGTGGACAATTTTAGTACTTCTGAGGTTTTTTTTTTTTTTTTTTTGGTATCAGAGATTGAACTCTGGGGTATTCGACCACTGAGCCACATCCCCAGCCCTATGTTGTGTTTTATTTAGAGATGGGATCTCACTGAGTTGCTTAGTGCCTCCATTGCTGAGGGTGGCTTTGAACTCACAATTCTATCTCAGCCTACCCAGGTGCTGGGTTTACATGTGTGTGCCTCTGTGCCCTGTCTAAGATTTCTTTTAGGCATTTGAGGTTTAAAGTGCTAGGGTTTAGATATGGTTGAAATGTGTTCCCCAAGGGTTAATGTGCTGGAGGCTTAGTCCCCAGTGTGGTGATGTGGGAGGTGGTAAGATATTTAAAAGGTGGGGCTTAGTTCAAGGTAATTAGGTACTGGCCCCTTCCCTCTCTCTTGCTTCCTGACTCACCATGTGATACTACCAGCTGTGATATATGACCCAGGCATGGGGGTGGTTTGGGAGCTCACCAGAGGCTAAATTGAAGTAGTTACCTGATTTTGGACTTTCAGTGTCCATTTATTATGAGCTAAATAAACTTATTTTCTTTATAAGATATCAAGCTTCTTTGATTCCACTATAGTAACTGAAAACTTACTAATAGGGACTCAGTTAAATTCACGATTTCATATTTTTTCCTTCCTTCAGTCTAATTTTGATTTGAATCATCTGGCTATGGGAAGGTTGCTGGGGCTGCCTCAGGTTGTCCAACTCTATTTTGCAGTTCCTGCAATTGTCTCTACTCTCCTGCTCCACAGTGTCAGGACATCCAAGGAAACTACTATTTCTAGGAGTTGCACATAAATAGGGGGCCATTCTTTCTTCTTAGATAACCAAACTCATTTAGAGGTCTTCTTGCTTGCTACATTTCCTTGCTCTACCACTACCCACTTGATCTAAAAGAGAACCAGAATCAGTACTTTCCAGACCAGGGAGCCATTTTCTCACTTTGACCCATTTGGTTTCTTCCTTCACCCAGCTTGGAAGCACTTATCTGATCTGAAAAGTAAAGCAAAGCAAAGCAAAATAACTGCCTTCCTCAGCAGGAATTCTTCTAAATACTTTATACCTAGGCTGGCTTTTTGAAAGTTAAAAGTTAAGAATTTAATCTAGGTTTTCTGTTTTTTCCACTGACATCTCTCCTGGGAGTGTTGGCTTTCAGGGGTAAATGTGATATGGGAGTCTCCTACCAGGCCAGTTCTAACGCGGTGTAATGACTCCATAAGGAAGAGGCACTAGGCACTTTTTAAAATCTTTATAATGCTGCAAAGAATATTTCTCTCCTTTTTACAAGTGAGAAAATTGAGACTTGGAAAGATAAAGATGTAGCAACAACCAGTTATAGAATGGCATGGTGGTAGTGTGAATTCAGTGCTACTTGTCAATCTTCTCTCCTAAGATATTAATGAAAAATTTAGGCGTGATGCCTAATAGACTTCCTAATTCTTGTCTGATTGTTTCTTGCCAGTTCTATACTATTAGTTTGTATAGTCTGGGATAGTCCACATTTCATTTTGGTTCACATGAATCCATAGAATGGCTATTTCCTTATATTAGCATTGATATAATTATAATTTCATCTTCTGTCTGGCATTCTTAGTGTAGGCCAGGATTTCTGAGCCTTGGCACTATTGATGTTTTGGACCAGATAATTATTTGCCATGGAGGACTGTCTTGAATATTTGAGTGGCATCTCTAACCTCTGCCTCCTAGGTACTCCCTCGAGTCATGCTAACCAAACATGTCTCTAGACCTTGCCAAATGTGTGCTGGGGGACAAAATTGCCCACCCTACATTTAAAACTATTGCATTGACTTCTTGTCTGTAACTTCACTTCTCCAGTATGTTCTCTACTCTTACTTGAGAATTTAGTTTTCTTAGACTTGAAATTTATATCATTTTGGGATCCTTATTTAAGAAAAAGAATATAAAAGTATGAAGATAAAACTAAACAAAACAATTAATGACTTTTTGAACAATAAAAATAAATGACAATGTATCACAAATTTTGCAAAGCTGATAAACACAAATATTGGAAAAAATAGAAAAAAGTCATGATATTTTTACTGATTAGATCTTTCTAACACTCATTTTGGCCTACATTTCTGGCTGCCTGTTATCTGATAACTTCACTTCATGATGAGTTTTGAACATTACTTTTTATAAAGGAAATAATTAATTTAGGTTTTAGCTACTATGTTAAATTAACATTTGTTTGCTACTACTACTATTTCAGAAAAGTTTATTTCAGCCTTACAACTTACGCTGTAATTTAATGTGTTGCAAATTAATAAAATGTGATTTTATACACGGATATCTTGGCTGTTAGGTTGATGTCCTGCACAGGAATTCCAATTAATCCTATTTCATATGATTCTCATTAAAAAAGAGAGATAACTGTGGAAGATGTTTATAATAGCAAATGTTGCATTCCCAAGTTTATTCTGACTGGAGAACACTTCAGGTTTGACTTGCCAATCTCAAGAATGAAATCCTTTGCTCACAGTTTTAGTGGTTTGGTTATTGGAAGAATTTTTCTGGAGCCACACAATTCAGAACATTTTCTTCCTCCATTCCACACATTCTTTCAATTCTCATTGTCAGGGGCTTATTCATATAGAAATGTAACCTCTATTATTTCATATAGCTGAGAGCTGTCACAATCCTAAGTAAGTCAGCAAAGAGATCTAGCGAACACAGTATACCAAAAATGCCTGTGATCACTTCAGTATCCCTTTATTCAAGGTGGAAATTCTATGGAAGAGCATGAGAGTGGAAAGAGATAGATACTTTAGTTGATAGTAGTTAGAACATCTTACTTTTTGCAAAATTCACATCTACCCAAATATGAATACATTCCTAGTTTTTTCCAGGACTTAGAATAAATATGCAAATGAAAGGCACTGAAATATTATTTTAAGATAAATAGATTTAATCATAGATGCTGCTACATGAGAAGGTAATGATGGATACAAAGGATGAAGGAAGATCAAGGCAAAAATATACATTGTGTCACAAGATACAAGGATTATGGATTCAGTTTCCAAAGAATGGAAGGAAAATTTCCTAGGAATAGTCAATGCAGAAGTTATATTTTCCTACATTAAAAAAAAATATATTTTGTAGTACTTATGGCATATAGGGTACATTCCTACTGGATTCAGAACACTCATGAGGGCTGGGATTGTAGCTCAGTGGTAAAGTGCTTGCCTTGCATGTAGGAGACCCTGGGTTCGATTCTCAGCACCACATAAAAATAAATAAATAAAAAAATAAATATATTTGTGTCCATCTACAACTAAAAAAAAATTAAAAAAAAGAACACTCGATTAGTTTTCCTTCTTTTAGGATTTCATGTAAATGAAATCAGGATGGACAATTGTGTGTGTGTGTGTGTGTGTGTTTCTCTCTCTCTGTTTTTTGCTCTGAATTTTTCTCTTTCCTACTTGAGTATTATTTCATAAAATATTGAGTCATGGGCTGTTTATCTGTCAATAGACAATTGCTTATTTTCAATTCTTAAGTGTTATAAACAAAACACCATGAACATTTATATGCACGTGCTTGTGTGGCCAAATGTTCTCATTTCACCTGAGTTACTACTTAAATTTGGTCATAGGACAAGCATATGTTTAAGGGAACATCACTGGTAAATTACTTAATTTTTCTATACCTCCATTTCCTAATCTGTTATATTGAGATATTAGCACGTAATTTATAGGATATAATGAGTTTAGACAATGCAGAGGATTTAGTGTGATATCTGCTATGTAATAAGCATTTAATAAATGAATAATGAGAAGAGTTATTAGCTAAGGACATTTTCTAGGACAGATGAGGACTGAGGTTCCGGTCCCGGTGGAGTTGGTTATTTCCTGGATGCAAAAGAAGCAGCAAGTTGTTTGTGACCAAGTGTCAAAGTTCTAATTCAAGCACAGTCTACAGCCAGCCATACCTCCCTGAATGTGACTAATCTTGTCTAATCCCAGCACTATTGCTTGGGTACTGGGTGTCCTTAAGAAAGTTCTTAGCTTCACTGTGCAATTTCCTCACCTGTAAAGCTTAAGCAAACCGTGTTTTTCATAAGAGTTGCTATTATTAGCAGTCCCATTATGATTTCCGTACCATTTTCATTTTTTAAAGAAATGCTTTATGTTGATAAGTCATGTTGTTCGAACAGATTTTCTATAACTTGATATTCAAACAAAGTAGGGCGAACTGCATTTGGTAATTGGCATAGTAAAAGTATTTTATGACTGTGAGGGACTGTCTTCCTTTGTCTCTCTTTGCCTTTATGCTATAATACTTTCCCCCAGAACAGATAATTTTCCTGGTCTCTCTCCATCAAAGCATTCGTTCAAGGAAGAATTTTTTTTCCACAACCTAGTTGGTGTTTATGGGAATAAGTTGAGGGAGATCTTTTTAGCTTTGGCTGCTCTGTGAGATTTATGTAATTTAGGAGTTTGTTGTAAGGTTCCTGACAGCTGGGGGAGGACTTGGAATTGTAATGGCACACGCAGACATAAAATAGTCAAGAGCTATGATGCATCTAGAGTTTTTATAGCTGAATTGCTGTAGAACATAAAATGCCAAAAGCTCCAATTCTGCCTTACCTGGTAATGACATTGCCTGAGTATAGCTTGTTATGGTATTGGAAAGGATTGGATTGACAGGGAACCAAGAAACTACTATGATACAGAAAAAAGGACCTTGCTTATAAGTAAGCTTCCATGGAAAATTATTTCCTTCAGCAAGAATAGAGAAATTGCCTAAATCAGGCCTAGGAGGTTTTGAGGGATCATGAAGTCATTAAAAATATTCTTAGGACAGGGGAACCCAGACCTAGGAGAAGGACTGCCTCCAGGGATCCCTGTGGGAGACCTGGCCAAAGTGAAGCCCAGGATCACCCCCAGTTCTGTAGCAGAGTTGCTGCCAACCTGCAAGAGCATGGGCTAAGGCCCAGGACCACCTTCAGCACCACTGCAGGAGCCCAGACAAGGACAGACCTGAGACACCTCGCTACCAATAACAGAGGAACCCAGACACAGGTGAAGGACTGCCTCCTGGGACCCCTGTGGGAGACCTGGCCTAAGTGAGGCCTGGGACTGCCCCCAGTTCCACGCCAGAACCCCTGCAGAATAGCGGGGACACAGGCTAAGGCCCAGGACTGACTTCAGGAACCTCCTGGGAGCCCAGCCAAGGTCAGGCCTGAAAGTGCTACCCACCAACCTGCTGACACACAGGGGGACCCAAACCCAGTAGAAGGACTGCCTTCAGTGACCCAGGCAACTGAGGCCTAGGACCACCTCCGTTCAGCACCATAGCCCCTACCAATCTGCGGGAGCCCAGGCCCAGGGCCAGACCCACCACCTGGAATCCCTGAGGGAGTCTAGGCCAAGATCAGGCCCAGGACTACCCTCAGAGGTCTATGTGAGAGCCCAGGCCCAGGACCGCCCCTGCACCTAGTGGAGATCCACACTATTACTACCTTCCTGTATCCATCTTGTACACTGCAGCTATCCCGATAGTTATTCCCATGTAGTAGCCATTACCTTGGGTCAACAGACAGGGCATGGAGGCAGCAGTCTGCCAAAGTGCTTCATCTAACATCAATCAGCCCAAAGCCATTATAAGTACCACCCTTTTAGCCTCATCTCTGAAAGAGTTTGCATCCGTCTTGGGCCACTCCCACAGCGATCTTGAGTTACCTCCACTACCACCACCACCATCTTTAGTGGTGGCATCTGGGGAATGCCTGCTGGGGAGTGGAAGTGAACTCCAAGGTGAGATACAGGTAATCTGTAGTATCACTAAAAGATCATAGGATAGAAACCACAATACCTCAGACTGGCATTGCAGGAAAAGAAGATACATGATCAACATGAAAAAACAAGGGAAGAGTGTGCCCCAAATAAATCAAGACACTACAATAATAGAATCTATTGACAGCATAGCTGATAAAATGTCAGAAAGAATTCAGAATGTACATAATTAAAATGATCTGCGAATTAAAAAATGACTTAAGCGAGCAAGTACAGGCAAAAATTTATCACTCCAACAAAGACATAAGAGAGCAAATAAAGGCAACCATTGCATCACTCCAACAAAGAGATAAGAGAGCAAATAAAGGAAACCATCTGATCTCACCAACAAAGAGATAAGGGAGCAAATACAGGTAGCAAAAGATTACTTTAAGAAAGAGCTAGAGATTGTGAAAAAAAAAACAATCAGAAATTCTTGAAATGAAGGAAACAATAAACTAAATAAAAAACTTGATAGAAAGCATCACTAGCAGACTAGATCACTTGGAAGACACAACCTCAGATAATGAAGACAAAATATATAATCTTGAAAATAAAGTTGACCATATAGTGAAGATGGTAAAAAATCATGAACAGAATATACAAGAATTATGGGATAGCTTCAAAAGACCAAATCTAAGATTTATCAGGATAGAAGAAGGCACATAATTTAAAACCAAAGTAATGCACAATCTCTTCAATGAGATAATGTCAGAAAAATTCCCAAACATGAAAAATGAATTGGAAAATTAAATACAAGAGGCTTAGAGGACACCAAATGTACAAAATTACAACAGATCTACACCAAAGCACATTATAATGAAAATGCCCAGCATACAGAATAAGGACAGAATTTTAAAGGCCACAAGAGAGAGGAATCATATTACATAGAGGGGGAAACCAATTCAGATCTCTGCAGATTTTTCAACCCAGACCTTAAAAGCCAAGAGATCATGGAACAACATATATAAGAATCTTATATCCAGCAAAATGGAGCTTCAGATTGGATGATGAAATAAAAACCTTCCATTATAAACAAAAGTTAAAAGAATTTACGGCAAGTGGGCTGGGATTATAGCTCAGTGGTAGAGTTCTCGCCTCACATGCGTGAGGCACTGGGTTCAATCCTCAGCACCACATAAAAATAAATAAAGATATTGTGTCTATGTACAATTTAAAAAATTTTAAAAAAAAGAATTTATGGCAAGAAAGCCTGCACTGCAGAGCATTCTTGGCAAAATATTCCATGAGGAGGAAATGATAACTAGCAATGAAAATATACAAAGAGAGAAACTAAAGGAAAGACCAATCAAAGAAGAAACCAAGTCAAAGTAAAAACCAAAAATAAATAAAAATGACTGGGATTACAAATCATATTTCAATAATAACCCTGAATGTGAATGGCCTAAACTCTTCAATTAAAAGACATAGACTGACAAATTGGATTAAAAAAAAAGAGGCCCAACAATATGGTGCCTTCAAGAGACTCATCTCACAGGAAAAGACATGCACAGACTAAAAGTGAAAGGGTGGGGAAAATAGTATCACTCACATGGACTATGTAAACAATCAGGAGCTTCCATCCTCATATCAGATAAGGTGGACTTCAAATCAAAGGTAGTGAAAAGAGATAAAGAAGGATATTTCATACTTCTTAAGGGAATCATACATCAACAAGACATAACAATCATAAATATCTATGCCCCAAATAATGGGCCATCTACGTATATCAAACAAATCCTTCTCAACTACAAGAATCAGATAGACCACAACACAATAATGTTTGGTGACTTTTACACAGCTCTCTCACCATGGGATAAATCTTCCAAACAAAACCTCAACAAAGGAACTATAGAACTCAATAAAACAATAAACAATTTAGACTTAACAGACATATAGAGAGTATTCCATCCATCAATGAGTGAATACACTTTTTTCCACAGCAGCACATGGATCCTTCTCCAAAATAGATCATATGTTATGTCGCAAAGTGAGTCTTAGCAAATACAAAAAAGTAGAGATACTACCCTGCATCCTCTCTGACCACAATGGAATAAAACTAGAAATCAATGACAGATTAAAAAATAGAAACTACTCCAACACCTGGAGACTAAATAATACACTATTGAATGAAACATGGATAACAGAAGACAGGGAAGAGATAAAATAATTCTTAGAGGTAAATGAAAACTCTGATACAACATATCAGAATCTCTGGGACACTATGAAGGCAGTGCTGAAAGGAAAGTTTATTGCATTAAGCGCATTCATTAAAAGAAGAAAAAGTCAACAAATAAATGACTTGACTCTACATCTCAAAGCCCTAGAAAAAGAACAAACCAACACCAAAAGAATTAGAAGACAGGAAATAATTAAAATCAGGGCTGAATTCAATGACATTGAAACAAAAGAAACAATTAAAAAAATTGACAAAACAAAAAGCTAGTCTTTCAAAAAAAATAAACAAAATTGACAAACTCTTAGCCACCCTAAAATATCCAAATTACTAAAATTTGTGATGATAAAGGAAATATCACAACAGACATTATTGAAATACAGAGGATAATAAGAAACTATTTGGAAAATTTACACTCCAGTAAAACAGAAAACCCTGAAGACACCGACAAATTTCCAGAGACATATGAGCTACCCAAACTGAGCCAGGAGGTCATACATAACTGAAACAGGTCAATTTTAAGCAAGGAATTAGAAGATGCCATCAAAAGCCTGCCAACCAAGAAAAGCCCAAGTCCAGACAGATTCTCAGCTGAGTTCTACAAGACTTATAAAGAAGAATTAATACCAATACTCCTCAAACTATTTCACAAAATAGAAAAGGAGGGAACCCTTCCAAACTCATTCTATGAGGCAAGTATAACCCTGATACCAAAACCAGACAGAGACACATCAAAGAAAAGAAAATTTCAGACCAATATCCCTGATGAACATAGATACAAAAATTCTAAATAATATTTTGGCAAATCACATACAAAATCATATTAAAAAATAGTGCACCATGATCAAATGTGATTCATTCCAGGGATGCAAAATTGGTTCAACACATGGGAATCAATTAATGTAATCCATCACATCAATAGACTTAAAGATAAGAGTCATATGATTTTATCAATTGATGCAGAGAAAGTATTTGACAAAATACAGCAACCTTTTTTGTTCAAAACACTAGAAAAACTAGGGATACTAGGAACCTACCTCAACTTTGTAAAAGCTATCTATGCTAAACCCAAGGCCAACATCATCCTAAATGGAGAAAAATTGGAAGCATTCCCTCTAAAAAATGGGAAGAAGACAGGGATGCCCTCCTTCACCACTGCTATTCAACATAGTCCTTGAAACATTAGCCAGAGCAATTAGAGAAATGAAAGAAATTAAAGATATACAAATAGGAAAAGAAGAACTCAAACTATTATTATTTGCCAATGACATGATTCTATACTTAGAAGATTCAAAAAATTTCACCAGAAAACTTCTAGAATTAAATGAATTCAGCAAAGTAGCAGGATATAAAATCAACATCCATGAATTAATTGCATTTCTATACATCAGTGATGAATCCTCTGAAAGAGAAATTAGGAAAACTACCCCATTCACAATAGTTTCAAAAAATAAAATACTTGGGAATTAATTTAACAAAAGAGATGAAAGTCCTCTACAATGAAAACTACAGGACAGTGAAAGAATAAACTGAAGAAGACCTTAGAAGATGGAAAAACCTCCCATGCTGTTGGATAGGCAGAATCAATATTGTCAAAATGGTCGTACTACCCAAAGCGCTATATAGATTCAATGTGATTCCAATTAAAATACTAACATCATTCTTTATATAAATAGAGAAAACAATCATGAAATTCATTTGGAAGAATAACAGACCCAGAATAGCCAAAGCAATACTTAGCAGGAAGAGTGAAGAGGAGGTATCACAATACCAGACCTTAAATTATACTACAAAGCTATAGTAACAAAAACAGCCTTGTACTGGCACCAAAATGTACATGTAGACCAATGGTACAGAATAGAAGACACAGAGACAAACCCACTTAAATACAGTTATATTATAATAGACAAAGGTGCCACACACGTACATTGGAGAAAAGATAGCCTCTTCATCAAATGGTGCTGAGTAAACTGGATATCCATATGCAGCAAAATGAACTAAATCCCTGTCTCTCACCATTCACAAAATTCAACTCAAAGTGGATCAAGGACCTGGGAATTAGACCAGAGACCCTACACCTAATAGAAGAAAAAGTAGGCCCCAATCTTCATCATGTCACATTAGGACCTTACTTTCTTAACAAGACTCATATAGCACAAGAAGTAAAATCAAGGATTCAAACTAAAAAGCTTCTTCTCAGCAAAAGAAACAATCAATGAAGTGAACTGAGAGCCTAAATGTTGGGAACACATTTTTTGCCACATGCACATCCGACAAAGCACTAATCTCCAGCACATATAAAGAACTCAAAAAACTTAACACCAAAAAAACAAACAACCCAATCAATAAATGGGCTAAAGAGCTGAACAGATACTTCTCAGAAGAAGATATACAATCAATCAATAGACATATGAAAAAATGTTCAACATCTCTAGATGTTAGAGAAATCCATATCAAAACTACTCTAAGATTTCATCTCACTCCGTTCAGAATGGCAATTACCAAGAATATAAACAACAATAAATGTTGGCAAGGTTGTAGGGGAAAAGGCATGCGCATACATTGATGGTGGGACTGCAAATTGATGTAACCAATCTGGAAAGCAGTATGGAGATTTCTTAGAAAACTTGGAATGGAACCACCATTTGACCCAGCTATTCCACTCCTTGGTCTATACCCAAAAGACTTAAAAACAGCATACTACAGTGATGCAGCCACTTCAATGTTTATAGCAGCTCAATTTACAATAGCTAAACTGTGCACCCAACCTAGATGCCCTTCAATAGATGAATGGGTGAAGAAACTGTGATATATATACACAATGGAATATTACTCAGCAATAAAAGAGAATAAAATTATGGCATTTTCAGGAAAATAAATGGAGTTGGAGAATGTCCTGCTAAGCAAAGTAAGCCAATCCCAAAAACCAAATGCTGAATGTTCTATCTGATAAGTGGATGCTGATCCATAATGGAGGAGAGGACACAGGAAGAATGGAGGAAATTTGGTCACGGGGCAGAAGGGGGGAGGAGGCATGGGGACAGTAAAGATGGTGGAATGAGATGGACATCATAGCCCTAGCTTCATGTATGACTGCATATATGACATGATTCTACATCACATACAACCAGAGAAATGAAAAGTTGTGCTCCATCTGTTTACAATGAATCAAAATGCATTCTGCTATCATGTATACCTAAGTAGAATAAATAAGCCAGATTTTCTCTATTTTCATTTACATACAGGAGTTTCAAGTATATTAATTTCATAAAATGTTTTAGATAATACTAAGCAGATATAGTTTAAATGTATATGATTTAGAAATCTAGTTGCTGATGGCATATCAAGTCACTTCGGAGGATTTTTTCCCCAAGCTTTACTGAGGTATAATCAGTAAATAAGAAGTATGTCTATTTAAGGTATGTAGCATGGTATTTTGCTACACACACACACACAGACACACATACACATTGTGAAGTAAGTATCACAATCAAACTAATTAAGGTATCATCACCTCACATGGTTACCTTTTTGTGTTGATAAAACTTAGGACTAATTTTCTTTGCAAATTTTAATGTACACTACTATTAACTGTAATCACCATGCTGTATATCAGTCCTCCAGAATTTATCCATCTTATAACTGAAGTTGGGTCAACATCTTTGCATTTCCTCTACTTTTTGGATCCTGGTAATTATCCTACTGTCTGTTTCTATGAGTTTGAGAATTTTAGGTTTGGCATTTAAGACAAGTCATTCAGTATTTATCTTTTTGTATCTGGCTTATTTTACTTAGCGTAATTTTCTCTAAGTTCATCTGTAGTGTCTCAAATGGCAGAATTTCCTTCTTTTTATTTGTAATTATCTTCTATTATCTATAAATAGTGATATTATTACACATCTAACTCACACATAATGGACATTATGAATAATAGTACAATGAATAAGGAAATGTAGATATCTCTTTGAGTTACTGATATGCTTTCCTTTGATACACACTTGGAAATGAGAGTGCTGTGTCATATAGTAGTTCTACCTTTAATTTTCTGCCGTATGTCTGCACTATGTTACATTGTGCCCGCACCATTTTATATTCCCACCAATGGTGTGTGCACAAGGTTCCAATTTTCCACATCTGTGCTAAAACTTATCATTTATATTTTTCTGTAATAGTCATCATAATAGGTATGAGGGAATGCATCATTATTAGTATTGCTGAAATTTCATAGAAATATTTTATGACATTTTTAAAAATAACAGGTACTACAGAGTTAATACAAAGATGGTAAAAATACTCATGATATGCTATACATCTTCATTTTGACACGTTAAATTAGTAATTTTTACAAGTGTATGGTAGAACATTCTGGAACAGTGTAGAAATTTGACTTTATTATAGAGCTGTTAACTTCTGTCAAACTTTTTAAAATTAAAATTTGGCAGCACAATACTTTCCTAATATCAGATTGAATCTCAGTGATACCCTTCATTCTTCCATGTATTCTTATCATTTATTCATTACACAGGGTTGGTAAGTTAGTGGCATTGTCATGAAAACGAAAAAAGGGCTATATCTAGGACTTATGAGTTACGCTAGCCCTGTGTCTTAAGTGCAGGTGGACTCTGGACTTGATGACGTGTCACTCTCACTCTTTTAGGGTTTATATTTGACCTTAAGGCCAATATCATTTCAGGATTATATCCTTTAAAAATAAAAAACTATAACTATGCTTTGATAATTTGAATTGAATTACTAACTGCTTTATTATGGAATTTTAAAGTTATTTTGTGTTTTATAATTCTTCCTGTACCTCATTAGTTTTGTTATGGTAGTTTTACAAATGACATAGTGTATTCTCTTGGGAGCAAGAGAACATTATAATTTTGGAAATAGCAATTGAGAGCTTGGAAATAAATAAGGAAGAACATAACTTGAACAGTGACAGTTCTTTTGGGGCTACTTGAATAATCAAGGGGCATTGGAGCTGCTTTATCTCATGGTTATAAAATTTTGTAGGATTCTTTTTTGATTCATTATAAATTGATAGATTTATTGGGTACATTTAATTTGCTTTAGCATAGAAGCAATCTCATGTGCAATCAGAATTTCAGCATTCTCTGTTTCCTTGACTGGCCTAATGCCAGCATTTTTATTAGATTCTAATGCTAACAGGCCATCATCTGATCTGTGGAAATGATACAGTGAATGATATTGGGAGAAAGTAGCCCTGTTAGTCATATTTGAGTACTTTTCTCTGACTGCAAAGAGGATTTCTAATTTGACAAACCATATTGCACTGGACAATCTTCCCATATCTCTCAGGCTGGTTGAAGGCTAAGTTTAAGAGAATTTCTTTCAAAGGATTTAGTAGATTGGATTACTGGCTCAATTCTTCTGTCCTTGGCATAGCCTCATGGCAGGCAGAGTTTTGTTTTCATTTTACAGCTTCATTTTGGGTAGAATTTTGGACTTGATTTTTACTTGATTTTTGAGTTTTACTTTGGTAAAAGTAAATTTTGGACTTGATTTTACTTGATTTTTGAGTTTTACTTTGGTCAGTGGAGTTTTTAGAAGACATGGCATGTGAAAAGGCCTAAAATAAACTTGAGTGGTTGGACTCACTCTCTCGTGCTTTTGCATTTTGCCCAAGAACAATATGCTTTGAATAAGCTCTTATCTAAGGAGGATGGAGGCATGAGGAAAATTCTTGGATTTAGCCCACAGTTCTAAATCAAGGCCAGCTGAGCTAACTAGATCAGCTGACTTCAAATGTTTCACATTCCCACACACAAAAAATGAAGTTTTACTGTTGTCTTCCCTGAATTTTGGAATGGTCTGTAAAGCCACATTTTTTAATAAAATTGCTGACTGATAAAGGGTTCATATGTTGTGATTACTTAGAGATTTGGTTTTATTTTGCTTATGAAAAAAATAAGACATTAACTGATTAAGTGGTTTTCCTGAGGTCAAACCAAACTTCAGAAAATATCTGAGATTACCTCTGTCAACATTACTTGGATCTAGGACATTTTAAATCAGGATCCAAACTAGTAAATAGTTTGGCTATTTGCTTCAAAAACGTTTTTGCAAAGCAATTTTTTGGGTAAACTGTTTGTTCATCTGGGTAAATATCTATCTAGTCAGAACACTAATTTGCTTATCTGAATTCTTAACTCACCCATCACTGCATGAATTATTTTATCAAGACTTCCTTTATGACTTTCATCTTTCTAATGCTAAAGTACTAAGACATTCACTTTGCTAATTCTAACTAGTTCCCTATTGAAAGAACTACCTAAAGCCACTTGAGCACAGATCAAAATTCTCTGAATATTCTCTAACATCTACCACTGATAAATTACTAAGACCGTTAAGATGAGGTTCTCTCTTGCTGAAGTAAATTTAATGCATTCAGCTTTGCTTGATTGCCTGCTTTTTTGGTGGTCTTGGTATAAAATTTGACAGTTGACATCTGTTATGGTTTAGATATGAGATGTCCCCCAAAAGCTCATGTGTGAGACAATGCAGGAGAGTTTACAGGTGAAGTGATTCATATTACAGTCTTAACCAAAACAGTGCATTGATCCATTTGAATAGATGAACTGGGTGGTAACTATAAACAAACAGGTAGAGTATGGCTGGAAGAGAGAGACCACTGGGGGCTTGCCCTGATAAGCAGAGCTCTCCCTATTAGCTTCCTGATTGTTATGGCCTGGGCTGTTTTTTTCCATCATACTCTTCTGTCCTGGTGTTCTGCCCGATCTTGGTCCCAGAGCAATGGAGTCAACTGTCTGTGAACTGAGACCTCTGAAACCACAGGCACCAAATAAACTTTTCCTCCTCTAAAACTGATCTTTTCAGGTTCTTTTGGTCACAGCAGTGAAAAACCTGACTAAAACAACGTCCTTTAGAGTTATTCTTTTGAGAATTAAATTCTTATACTAGTAGGAACAGCAAAAAAGAAAAACCAACACAAATCTACATAAGTTTATTGGCTTCAAGTTCTTTTTGCTCTGCCATGAACTTACACATTGATCTAGGCACCAGGCTGTCATCTACAAAGGAAAGGGGTCATGAAAATCATCTTTAAAGCTTCTAGGTCTAAAACTCTATGATTCTAAGATTCTGAGGTTTTCAAACAGATTAATAATAGAAATATTTTTACATTTATTTTTGATCTCTCTTAATGAGAAGTGCACAAATTATAATTTAAATATTATTTTAATATTGTCTCTTTTTATTGATGATAATTGCCTTTAAAAACATGGGTATAATTTATTCTTTAAATTACAGGCTCTCTAGATTATATAAATTGGTTTGCATTAAGAGTCTGATTCTAAATGTATTTTTTTTAATGTTAATTGTATTCTCTCCAGATGATAGCATTTCACTCATTTTAGAATTTCCTGGCAAGCAAAACTGACTATTTTGAGGAAAAATCCTACCTACTATTAGTAGGTAAGCAAAGAAGCTTCCTGCCAAAGAAACACTACTTAGCTTACTGACACCTTATTTCATTTGGTCTTCTTTCAGAAGATATTCATCATTATTTTGCACACAATTTTAACATGTCTTTTGCAGATAATAAACAATAAAATAAATTCTAGAGTGATTCAGTCACACTGGTAAATGTAGATGTAAGCCAGAGCAGGTATCTACAACTGAAGAAAGCAGCTATATGAATATAAAATACAAACTCTAGAAATACCTAAGTAGACCACGTAGGTTTATATACCTTCAGTTTATGGGTACTGGGATAGCAGACATTCATATTAATTCATATTGTTCTATCATCTGGACAAAGGTTTAGAATCTCAGCAGAATTCTTTATTTGTGAATTCAGAGAAATGTATAATACATTTTAGAAACTTTCACTTAGCAAAATTTTGCTTTTTATTATTTAGGGGTAAAACAACACAAATATGACTATCCAAAATACTGAATTATTCAAGGAGTTCTGGATAGCTTGGGTTCGATAATTTGTAGCTTTCTGAAGTTTCCTAATGTTTCCTGATTCCATTTCTCTTATACCATCAGTTATTCAAGATTTTATTATATATATTTTTAATATTTTATGAACAACCACTATTTACACAGTAGGAAGAATTAAATTTTGTCTTTTATTTTCTGTTCCACCTTTCTTTTATTTCTGCCTTCCTCTTTCCTTTCAAAATTCATTATTTCAAATATATCAGATCATCTTATACTTGATTCACTGAGCAAAGGTCAGTCTAAGTAGGAAAATGTTACAGTTTTGATTTAATCTATTTTTGGTGTGGAAGTAAATTCAATGATAAATTTTATTTCTCCTAAGTCAAAAAATTTCATAGCTTATAAATAACATATAGATTGATTACACTTTATGCTCCTGTTGCAGTGATTCCAGATACTTAGCAGAAAATCGTCTGGTTTCTTTGGAGGGAGGTCACATTAGAAAGTCACTTTGAACTCAGTTGTTGCTTTGTTTAAATACTTATGGTTGCTTAACTGCAATGTCTTCTCTGTGTGAATTAACTGGTTGTTCAAACAACTGGAAAGAAACTTTTAAATAGAATGAGCTGCAACTTCGTATGGCTTTATGTTACAGTTTAGATACTAGCTATCCTCCAGAAGCTCATGTGTGAGACAGTGCAGGAATATGCACAGGTGATACGCTAGGTTATGAGAGCTGTAACCTAATCAATGGATTAGTCCATTTCATGGATTAGTAATTTGAAAGGGCTACTGTACTAGGTGGTGACTATAGGCAGAAAGAGTGTGACTGGAGGAAGTAGGTCACCGGGGGATGCACCTTTGGGGTTGAAATTTTATTCCAGATGAGTGAGCACTTTCTGCTTTCAGACTGTCAGGAACTGAGCAGCTTCCCTCCTCCACACCCTTCCACCATGATGTTCTTCCCTTATCTCAGGCCCAGAGTGATGGAGTTGACCATCCATGGATGGAATCTCTGAAACTGTGAGCTTGAAATAAATTTTCCTCCTCTAAATTGTTCAGGTATTTTGGTCACAGAAATAAAAAACTGATTAAAATACTTTACTAGCACCATGGAGATGGATATAGAAATAGATGAAAAGAAGATGTCAAGAAAAAAAAATTGCACCTTCAAACAGGTGATAGATGATATGAATGAGGAACAAAGAAGTTATGTTTTCAAATTTCCAAATGGAAATTTCCTAGAACAATAATGATGGCTGTATCAACAGTAAATATTGTGAATATATTTCTGACATAATGCTGATTTATTTTTTGGCTGGTTCATTTCAGTTACAATGGTTTGGACAATTGGTTGATTCTTTGGATTTATACGACTATTAAATATTTTCCAATAGGCTGAATAAATAATATTACTGCCTTATAAGCATCATTATAGTAGCTCTATGAAATATAATAACATATTAGTCTCAGACCAAATGAATGAAACAAACTGATAACTTCTACAAAACACTAATTCCTATCATTGGGTGGTATCATACTTTATCTTTTTTTTACTTAAGTATATTTTGTCCTTTTCCTACCAAATATTTTTGTGTTTGCACATTTATTTAAATGCCAAATTGAAATTAAGGAGATATAATACTCTTTTTAGAATTTGATTTTGAGAGAGATAAATGGATACTTCCTGTGGTCTGACAGTGAGTTAACTGCAACATTATAGCCCATATTTCTAAATTAATGATTAGAGATAGTTAAATGTTTTTATATATTCAGAGTATGATAAAATCCAGGTTAAAGTTGGTGAATTTGCTAAATTCAATATAAATTTCACTGAATTTGTAGATACTATTTGAGAGACTGTGGGATTCTCTATACCAAGCTTCCAACTCTATTGGGAAAAAAAAAATCTTCTATTTTAAAATAGATACAAATAGAAATCTAGGAATGATTTTAGTAAGATTTATTTTGCAGACAACTGGAATGCATTTTGGAAATTGCTGACCTTAGGCTTCCTGTTCTTGTTTACTTAATTACTTAACAAATGGAGAGAAACTCTAGGAAACCCAGAGTTTCCTAGAAACCCAGGTGGAGTGCTTTGGGGAAAACTGCTCAGCTTTATCATTATGAAAGTTGCTTAAATATTGGAGCTCTGCTAAACCCTCAGAGACACCTCAATTTTAGATTAACCTATAAAGTTAATTAATAATATATAAAAATTATTGAGCTCTTAAAACATTCCCAAAACTTTGTTATAATATCATATAAATTATTTTATATCCCATTTTATGAATGACTAATTGAGGCCCATGACAGTGATGTACCTTACCAATGCTACCCTGCTGGTAAATGATTCCTCTAGATTGTTCAGTATTTATGGTTATAGTCATCAATATTCTCTTCTTGTCCTCAGGGCAATGTAAATAGTAGCCATTTTGAAGGTGGAATTAATATCATTGATCATTTTGCAACAATGTTGTTTGTCCCCTACTGGGTGGTAATTAATGTGACTGCATAATTATCTTCTGGGAAAAACTTCTCTGATTACAAAATGAAAAATGGGCTGGAGCCAGGTACAGTGGTACATGCCTGTAATCTCAGCTACTCAGGAGGTTGAGGTAGGAGAACTCCAAGTTTGAGGCCAATTTGAGCAACTTAACAAGACCCTATTTTAAAATAAAAAATAAAAAGGGCTGGGGAAGTAGCTCAGTGGTAAAGTACCTCTGGATTAAATCCCCAGGAACCAGGGGAAAAATAGGACTGGGTTATTTAGAGATCAAAGTTTGTTAATCAGTTATTATGCACCTATTAGTAATCTCAGACTATTAAATGACTGATCAGAAACAATTACAATATTTATTAATCATTAGAAGAAAGCACTATGCCAAACATCCCTTTATACACATTGTTTTTGCATCCTTTATACCCACTCAAATCCTGAGGGTACCTGCTGAAAATCTAGTAAGAAAACATGGTAGACCAGTGATTCTCAAAATTTAGTGTCCTTCAAAATCATCTGGAAAGCTTTTGAAAGCACAGATTATAGGGCCTTGTTTGGGAGATTCTGATTCAGTAAATCCATGTTGGACCCCAGAATTTACATTTCTAACAAGTTCCCAATTGATGTTGCAACTTGCCCAACTGTAAGTCTGAGCACTATCCTAAGAGGGCGACTTGAAGGAAGGATGATTGTTTCTTCAGATGTGTTCTGTGTAGGTGTATGCTGTCATGTATTATAGCATCTGCTTTTCCTCTTTTAATATTTTGAATCTTTTCCCTCCTCATTTGTCTTCATTTTATTCTTAACCCAAATTCTGCCTCTCCCTTTTATTTTGGTAACATTTTTCTGATTTTATGGCTGCTGTAAGCTTCCAGAAGAGTAATTCTTTCCAGAATAATGTTTCAAATTAAAACCATTTATTGAATTTTAAGCTTCCTGACATACAGAATTATTGCTGTTCATCTTTGAGTACCACTCCCCTTTTACTTGTAAGTAGAACTGAACATTTGTAGGTAGAATAAATCAATAAATATGTATTGAATTAAATACTTCACATTTTGAACCTATGTCTTTTTACTAAAGACTGAAAAAGTTCCATATGAAGTTTGAAATAGTCTGAAATTTAAACATAAGCAAGAAGTGAAGAAAAGGAGAAAGGGAAGAATAGAAGACTAATAGGGGTCTCTAAGAAGAAAAGGTAGTATGAAAAGATTAAATCTGAATCACTTAGACTCTTAATCATTAAAGCCTTTATTTGTATCATATTTCTTTGTTATTTATTTGGTGTTTTATAGTTCTGTATCAAGCAGAAGCAATCAATGCAAAAATATCGATCAGATATGACTTAGAACAGAATAAAAAACGAAAGAAGACACTAGTTAAATCTAATCACTATTAAGTCAAATAAAATGAAATAGTAAAAAATCTTCCTCAGGACAAATTATGATTTCTCATAATAACTGGAAATTACATGGAAACATATTTTCAATTGAGAGAAACCTTGTATAATTTTTGTAAAGTGTATGCAGTGAATGATTATCATTATTTTTACATGTTTGAGATTGAAATATTTCATAATAGTAAAAATACAATGTGTTTTTGAAAGACATAAAACAAGATTGAGCAAATTGAAAGGCTTACTGTATTTTGGAAAAGAAAGACAATATAATTAGGAAATCAATCATAATAAATTAATATGTATATTTAATGCAGTTCTAGTCAGGATTCTAAAGTGTTTACTTAGGGGATGGGACATTTATAAAACAATATGAATATTTAGTACCTGAAATAAAGCTAAGAAAATGGGAAAAACAACCAAGAAAAGGAACTTAATGTTCCACACATCAGAATATTAAAATGGAAAAATCACTAAACATAAATCAATATGGCATTGATACAGTATTTTGCCAAATACAAGATTATATAAAAATCCTCTTCAATATAATTGCAAGGTTCTTATTATTTTTATTTTTCACATTTAAGTCTTTACTTCATCTGGAGCTCAATTTTGTGTGAGATAAAATATATTTCAATTTTATATTTTTCATATAGTTAACCCATAATACCAGAACCTTTTTAAAAAATAATTTCTTCTTTCTTACTGAATACATCATAATTTTGTATAATCAATTTTAACTAAACATTTATTTGCATGTTCTTATGTGGCTAAATCTTCTCATTTCACCTGAAGTTACTACCTAAATTGGGTCATATATTTAAGCATATGTTTAAGGGAATATCACAGGTAAATTACTTAATTTTTTCTATACCTCCATTCTTAATCTGTAATATGGAAAAATAGGAACCTTGCAATTATATTGAAAGGGTGTTTATATAATCTTCTGTTTGGCAAAATAGTCTTCTTTCTTTTTTTGGTAGTGGAGATCAAACTCAGAGATGTTTTACCACTAGGTCACATCCCAAACCCTTTTAATATTTTTTATTTTGAGACAGGGTCTCACTAAATTACTTAGCAAGGCCTCAAAATTGTGATTTTCCTGTCTTGTCCTCCCAATTTGCTGAGATTACAGACATTAGCCACCAAGCCCAGCTTTGGCAAATTATTCTTAATCAAGATTGTAAAACTAGAAGTCATAAAAGAAAATATAGCCATAATTGACTACAGAAAGTGGAAACCTTTTCATTTTAAAATGTTATAAACAAAGTCAATAGCAAGATGATAAATGTGAAAAAATATTTGTGAGAGAATTGATAGGGGAAATCCCAATATTGATAGTTCAGAAATTGACAAAAAAAGTGTAGAAAATAGGAAAAGGACAAAAGACCTTTTAAAATAATTCAAATTGAAATAGTTACAAACATAAACAGGACACTATATAGTTCACTATGTACTGAGGAATAAAAATTGAAGTAATATTGAGATTTCATGTTGCCTCTAGCAGAGTCAAAAATTATAGAGAAAGTGATACAACTATACATTGTGGATACATTGTGGAGATTAATGGGAGGTTTTATAGTTTAAAAAACTCATTCTGGCAATAGCTACTGAAATTAAAAGTGAATATATCCTTTGATCCAACTCTTCCGAAATTCCACAGATTTTATACAATTGAAATCAAAGCACCGTTAATTAAAGTTATATGTGCATGAATTTTATTGCAGTAGTGCTCAGAGTGGCCTTATATGGGGAAGGTTAAATATTTTCTAGTCTATGTACATCAAAGAATAAAATCCAACTGCTAAAAATAAACTTTATTAATACAAATTGACTTGGATGATTTTCTGTAAGGTATTTTTAAGTAAGAAAAGCAAGAAAAGAGAAGATAAGCATGTCATTCATTTTGGTAAAACATAAATAACAATAAAAGTTATCTTTATTTGTATTTAAATATGCATAATGGATGGAACTCTAGGGCCATCCAAGGGCTCAGACTTTTTTGAGTTAGCAAAACACATTGTAGTATGCAGCAAATGAATCAAGCCTCTTCCCCCAGGGAGCAAAGGGTTACTCTTGTGTGGTCTGATTGTGATTCCCTCGACATAGTTACATTTGTGATGAAAAAACGTTTCAGTATCAAGAAACTGATAAGCCTTGCAGCCTAGCACCCTCAGTAAGAGCAAGAAATAACACTTAGGGGCCGTTGTGGGCTGAAAAGGAGCATGAAGAAAAATGTAGAATATTTATAATACTTTAGACATGGGTATCCTCAGAAGGACTAAGTAGATGTGGGGGGAAGCATGAAAAGATGAGGAAAAATGAACAAATGAAAAGAAATGAAAAAGACTGCATTTAGTAGGCACAGAGATGACCACATAATGTCTGCATTTATGTATTGATCTATAATTATATTTTTAATCAAAAGTATAAGTTATAAGTAGGTTTTTAAAAAATGTCAAGACCGCTAACATCAGGCCATTTAACCCCTGTTTAAGTTTCTCTGTGGCTTCCTGATAATTTTAGGACGAGGTCCATATCCCTAAATATGGCAGCAGTGACTTCCACCCGCAACTCCTGCTTGACTCCTCATTGTGACCTTTAGCTGCATCTGCTGTTTTATGCCAGACACACTGCTTATTGTGAGTGTGCCAAAGATCAGGAAGCCAAGAAAGTCATGTGTCCCTTCATTGATATGCTAATCTTCAGTGATATAAAAGTTGATTTAGAGCTCTGCAGAATATTCAAATTATTTTGGCATTTGTGCTCAGTAAGTTGGTCAATCACTATAATCTAAGTACTACCTTTTTGAATGTGATGTTGTTACTTTGAAATACATCCATGAATAATAACAGTGAGAAAAATAAGACTTATTTTTCTAGGAGAACTTCAGAATGCTCTCCAAACCTTTAATTGCTTTACATTTAATTTTTTAACATTTAAAAACAATAATTACAAAATGTTAAATGTTCAACACTTTATTATGTGTGTAGAACAAGCGTCTATACAATTATCAACAAAGAATTGGCATAAGGAATTCTAGAAATGGGAAATGAGAAGAGGAACATTCCCAGGGGTATGTTGTGCATTCCTGACCCTTCCAATCTGGTCACTTTTGGTTAGGAAGAAGGAAAGCTGATTGTTCTCATTGTTAGCTTTGGTGGAGTGCTACATTTTGAAGAAAAGCCAGAAATGGCTTAAAATCTGCTTTAAAATAAATTAAAATATATCCACAGAGAATAATACCATATAGCGACTAAAAACAATGTATCATTTTTCTCTATACTGACAGGGATCAATGTCTGAAATACTGCTAAGGAAAAATAGACAAAATTATGCAATCATGTTATTTTGCTTTATACAGTTGGTAGCCTACTGTATGCATTTTGTAGCAGAATGTCTTTGAAAAGAAATACCAGAGGGCTGGGATTGTAGCTCAGCGGTACAGCGCTTGCCTCGCATGAGTGAGTCCCTGGGTTCGATCCTCAGCACCACATACAAACCAATAAAATAAAGACATTGTGTCCATCAACAACTAAAAAATATTAAAAAAAAAAAAAGAAAAAAAGAAATACCAGAAATAGGAAACCATTTTGTTTTGTTTTTTTAAACAATGAAGAGAATATATTGGGAGGAAGGAAAAATGAATCACCACTCTCTAATTCTTATATTTGTTTAGTGTTATTAGAGTAGGTTGATGTGAGAGAACATCCTGACCCTGAGTAAACAGTTTAACTACAGGGAGGGACTACTGTATGAGGAGACTAACAGTAAGAGGTGGATCTGTCCCAGGAGGAAGTGAGGGGAGGGGAGACTGGACTTAACACAAGACTAATCTTTTCAGATCAGAGACCTGCTGAATGTTCTAAGGTGAAGACTTCAAGTTAGTTTGCACTGCTTGAATAAAGAAGGTTGTGCAAGGTATCTATTCTCTCTGCATCTGAGTTTCCTCATCTCTCCCTCAGTAATTGCTTCAAAGAGTTGTTGTAGATTAGAATGAAATATGGCTTTTAAAGCACTCAATACATACTAGCTATAATTGTCCTTATTGTCAGCATTGAAAAAACAACAAAGACCATGAATCACTCTTAATTTAAAGATTTATCTTGTGCCCAGATCACTTCTCCAAAGAATAGATGCCTTCATGTGGGTGGTATCACCAAAGCCCAGAGGTACAGTTGTGGGCAATAGTGGCCAGAGTGTTTTGCGTGGTGGTGGTGGAAAGACTGCTAGATGATTTTCACAGTAGCAAAGTCATGTGGAAAAACAAATTTTCAGAAACATTTTTTCAGTTTACTTTTCTTTTTAAAAATTAATTAATTTATTTATTCTAATTAGGCATATATGATGGCAGAATGCATTTTGATTCACTGTACACAAATGCAGCACAACTTTTCATTTCTCTGGTTGTACACAATGTAGCATTGCACCATATGTGCAATCAAATGTGTACCTAGGGTGTACATCTGTCCATCTCATTCCACTATCTTTTCTGCCCCCGTGTACCTTCCACTTCCACCCCTTTGCCCAAATTTCCAACATCCCTTACCTCCCCCCCCCATTATAGCTCAGCATCCATTTATAGTATAGTTTAAGATAGAATATTGTGAAGCCTCCTGCTTCACACTTTTTGCTAAGGATTGCTTTGTCTGTTATGGGTCTCTTATTTTTCCAAATGAACTTCATGATTACTTTTTCTATTTCTATAAGGAATGACATTGGGATTTTAATTGGGATTGTATTAAATCCATATAGTGCTTTGGATAGTATGGCCATTTTGACAATATTGATTCTGCTTATCCAAGAGTATGGGAGATCTTTCCATCTTCTAAGGTCTTGTTAAATTTCTTTCTTTAGGGTCTTGTAGTTTTCATTGTAGAGATCTTTCACCTCTCTTGTTAGATTTATTACCAAGTATTTTATTTTATTTTGAGACTATTGTGAATGGGGTAGTTTTCCTAATTTCCTCTTCAGAGGAATCATCACTGATGTATAGAAATGCATTTGATTTATGGATATTGATTTTTATATCCTGCAACTTTGCTGAATTTGTTTATTAATTCTAGAAGTTTTCTGGTGGAATTTTTTGGATCCTCTACGTATAGCATCATGTCATTGGCTAGTAACGATAGTATGAGTTCTTTTTTTCTATTCTTCCTTTATTTTGTGTGTTCAATTGCTCTGGCTAGAGTTTCAAGGACTATGTTGAATAGAATTGGTGAAAGAGGGTATCCCAATCTTATTCCAGTTTTTAGAGGGAATGCTTCTAATTTTTCTCCATTTAAGATGATGTTGTCCTTTTAGCATACATACCTTTTACAATGTTGAGTTATGTTCCTACTATCCCTAGTTTTTCTAATGTTTTGAACATGCAAGGTGCTGTATTTTGTCAAATGCTTTTTCTGCATCAGTTGACAAAATCATATGATTCTCATCTTAAATCTATTGATGTGATGGATTACATTTATTGATTTGTGTACATTGAACCAACATTGCATCCCTGGAATAAACCCCACTTGATTACTGTGTCCTATTTTTTTATATTGTTTTTGTATGCGATTTGCCAAAATTTTCTTGAAAATTTTTGCATCTATGTTCATCAGGGATAGTGGTCTGAAATTTTCTTTCTTTGATGTGTCTGTCTGATTTTAGTATCAGAGTGATATTAGCATGGTAGAATGAGTTTGGAATGGTTTCCCCCTTTTCTATTTCATGGAATAACTTGAGGAGTATTGGTATTAATTCTTCTTTGTAGGTCTTGTAGAACTTGATTGAGAATCCATCTGGTCCTATGGTTTTCTTGGTTGGTAAGCTTTGTTTGGCATCTTCTATTTCCTTGATTGAAATTGATCTGTTTAAGTTGTGTATGCTCTTTTGGTTCAGTTTGGGTAAGTCATATGCCTCTAGAAATTCGTTGGTGTCTTTGAGGTTTTCTATTTTACTAGAGTATAAATTTTGAAAATAGTTTCTAATTATCCCCTGTATTTCAATAGTGTCTGTGGTGATACATCCTTTTTCATCATGAATTTTAGTAATTTTTGAGTTTTCTTTCCCTTTTTCATTAGCATGCTAAGGGTTTGTCAATTTTATTTAGTTTTTCAAAGAACCAGCTTTTTTTTTCATTTTTTTGAATTGTTTCTTTTGTTTCAGTTTCACTGATTTTAGCCCCAATTTTAATTATTTCCTGTCTTCTGCTTCTTTTGGTGTTTGTTCATTCCTCTTTTTCTAGGGCTTTGTGATGTAATGTGAGGTCATTTATTTGTTGACTTTCTATTATTTTAATGAATGAACTTAATGTAGTGAACCTTCCTCTTAGTACTGCCTTCATAGTGTCCCAGAGATTTTGATGTGTTGTATTAGAGTTCTCATTTACCTGTAAGAATTTTTTATCTCCTCCTTGATGTCTTTTGTTATCCATGTGTCATTCAATAGTGTATTATTTAGTCTCCAGGTGTTTGAGTAGCTTCTATTTTTTTACTTTATCATTTATTCCTAATTTCCTTACATTATGGTCATATAGAATGCAGGGTAGTATCTCTATTTTTGGTAAGATTTGCTTTGTGGCATAACATATGGTCTATTTTGGAGAAGGATCCATGTGCTGCTGAGAAAAAAGTGTATGCACTCATTGATGGATGGAATATTCTGTAAATGTCTGTTAAGTTTAAATTATTGATTGTTTCCTTGAGTTTTATAGTTTCTTAGTTTAGTTTTTGTTGGAAGATCTATCCAGTGGTGAGAGAGCTGTGTTAAAGTCATCCAGTATTATTGTGTTGTGGTCTATTTGATTCTTGTATTTGAGAGGGTTTGTTTGTTTTTTTTTTTTTTTTTGGTACTGGGGATTGAACTCAGGGGCACTCAACCACTGAGCCACATCCTCAGCCCTATTTTGTGTTTTATGTAGAGGCAGGGTCTCACTGAGTTGCTTAGCACCTCGCCATTGCTGAGGCTGGCTTTGAACTCGCGATTCTCCTGTCTCAGCCTCCCTAAGTGCTGGGATTACAGGCTT
>PVHX01000071.1:73939-95862 GCA_004024805.1 Geosciurus inauris | reverse complement strand
TTGTTTAATATACATTTTTTTGCCACATTATTTGGGGCATAGATATTTATGATTGTTATGTCTTATTGATGTATGATTCCCTTAAGCAGTATAAAATTACTTTCTTTATCCTTTTCCACTAACTTTGGTTTGAAGTCCACCTTATCTGATATGAGGATGGAAACCCCTACTTGTTTACATAGTGCATGTGTGTGATATGTTTTTTTCCCATTCTTTCACCTTCAGTCTGTGGATGTTCTTTCCTGTGAGATGAGTTTTTTGAAGGCAGAATATTGTTGGGTCTTTATTTTTAATCCAATCTGCCAGTCTATGTCTTCTAATTGATGAGTTTAGGCCATTCACATTCAGGGTTATTAATGAGACATGGTTTGTATTCCTGGACATTTTGGGGTTTATTTTGGGTTTTTAACCTGACTTGATTCTCCTTTGATTGGCCTTTCCCTTATTGTAGGTCCTCCCTTCACAGATTTTTCATTTCCTCCTCATGGAATACTTTGCCAAGAATGTTCTGTAGTGCAGGATTTCTTGCTGTAAATTCTTTTAACTTTTGTTTATCACGGAAAGTTTTTATTTTATTATCAAATATGAAGCTTAATTTTTCTGGACATAAGATTCTTGGCATCCATTTACTTTCAGTGCTTGGTATATGTTGTTCTAGGATCTCCTGGCTTTAAGAGTTTGGGTTGAAAAATATGCTGACATCCCAATTGGTCTCCCCCTATTTGTAATCTGATTCCTCTCTCTTGTGGCCTTCAAAATTCTATTTTTATTCTGTAAGTTAGGCATTTTTATTATAATACGTATTGGTGTATATATGTTGTAATTTTGTACATTTTGTGTCCTGTAAGCCTCTTTTATTTGATTTTCCAATTCATTTTTCATGTTTGGGAAATTTTCTGACATTATTTCATTGAAGAGATTATGCATTCATTTTGTTTGAATCTCTGTGCCCTCCTCTATCCTGATAAATCTTAGATTTGGTCTCTTAATGTTACCCCATAATTCTTGCTTGTTCAGTTCTTGGTTTCTTACCATTTTTACTGTGCAGTCAACTTTATTTTCAGATTTGTATATTTTGTCTTCATTGTCTGACATTCTGTTTTCCAAGAGATCCAGTCTGTTGGTGATGCTTTCTATTGAGTTTTTTATTTGGCTTATTGTTTCCTTCATTTCAAGAATTTTTTTTGTTTGTTATCAGAATCCTTTTTTCTTGAAGTGGTCTTTTGCTACCTATATTTGCTCTCCTATCCCTTTGTTGGAGTGATCAATTTTTGCCTGTATTTGCTCACTTACATCATTCTTTAATTCACAGATCATTTTATTTATGTACATTCTGAACTCTCTTGCTGACATTTCATCTACTGCAGTGTTAATGAATTCTATTGTTTTAGTATCTTGGTTCATTTGGGGCACTTTCCTCCTTTTTTCTTTTTCTTTTTTAATGTTGTTTATGTGTTTTCTTGTCTTGCAGTGCAGATCTGAGGTATTGCCACTTCTACCCTATAATCCTTTAGTGTCCCTGCAGGTTTCTGATACCTCTCCTTTAAGGGTGATATTAATGTTTACAGCACCCAGTGCAACCAATATGTAGCCATAAATCAATTAGCTTCTATTTTGTCATTTACAGTTTTATCACTATAAACAGAAATGATGAGTTCAGTTATATTCTACCATATAGCCAATAGGTTTGCATAAGGGCTTATCATTTCTAATGGTGGATGGGGGGTGGGTAGGCTGTGATTTTTATGAGGTAGGATATGAAGTATATCGAGGCATTAGATTATAGGACTAGTAAAAATGTAATCAATAGGAGTTGGCTATTAGCAGGAGAAAAAAGAGAGAGGCAATCCCATGGAAAGCTCCATGTTGCCTTTGCAATATGATGTTGTCTGTTAGTACACCTGGTAGAGATACCTCTGATGCAACCTGGCCCACAGGGACCTTGGTGATGGTTTTCCAGGTCCTGGTTGTTGTCCCTATATGGAAGTAACCATGCCCATAGTTGGTGGCAGCAGTAACATCAAGCCTATAGATACCTTGATGTTGGACTTCCAGGCCCCAGTAAGTATCTCAAGGTAGAAGCTGCCCCAGCTAAAGATGGTAGAGGCAGCAGTGGAGGTAACCCAAGATGGCAGTGGAGGTGTCCCAAGATGGAGGCAACTGCTTTCAGAGATGAGACTGGAAGGATGAGCTGTATGATGGTATTGGGTGGCTCTTTGTTGAAGCTGTAGTGTGGCCTTTGGTGGTGCTACAGGCAGCTCCCTCTGGCCCTATCAGATGTCCCACGGTGTAGTTTACCACGTGGTGAAGTAAACCACTGGCTGCAATGCCCCTAAACAGAGATCATTTGAGTGGAAGCACACATTGGTGAATTGGAGTTTGAGGCTCCTCTCCCAGGTGGTGGGCCATGCAGGGCAGTGGTCAAATTAACTTTTCATTTTTAGTAGCCCAAAATGGGAATAATATTAAAAACAGTCAGTTTTTCTATGACTTAAGCTTTCTTAGCAAATGGAACATTTATTTCTCCCTATATTAAAGTTGATAATTCAGTAGCCATTGGACTTTCTGGGATGTTTATTACATCTCTTGATCATGCAACAATAATTTTCAATTTCTTTTGGCTCTTGGAACAATGGTCCCTAGTTGAATGCTCTCTGGTTGCTAATTTTAGTCATCTGAATATTTTAAATTCTATTTCTTTTTTAATGTTTTAAATGTTTCTATGTGAAAACAAACAAAAAATGATTCCAAGGCATTGACTGTTAAATTGTGAAGGTGGAAAAAAATGGTAATGAATGAGTACATTTGCATAAGTAAACTTTGTCTGATATTGGAGTTATTAAAGAATTTAAAAATAGTATTCTGCTATAAATACAAGAGTAATGCTAGGGAATATTGATATCAGTTTTCATGGTTTGCTCTTAATGTAGGCAAATCAGCGTCTACATGGTGGTCAGCATAGCTACCTGCCATCCTGGCTTGAGGAGCCCTTTCCCTTGCTCTCATTTGTCATTAGCAACTGTTGTCTCTGAAGTCCCTGTTTTGTCCTTGTAAATCACTAGAAGAAAAATAATCAAAACCATAGAAATGCCTTCTTGTGTTCAATTAATTTATAAAATAATTTAACCCAAGAAAAGTAATTTAGATTCAAAGTAGGGTTTAAAGCAAGTACCTATACAGAACCATAGAACTGGATTATCATAAAAAATACAACAAGTTTTTAGCACAATAATTATAATCTAAACACTTTTGTTTTGATGTATGGATTTTGGATTTTTCTCGGTTACCAACTATTTTATCCATTACTCTCATTTTCCCTGAGTCTGTGACTTTTGTAATCCTGTGCTTTGTTCTTGGACAAATTTATGGGATGCTGGTTTTGATAAACCCTTTGAGATACGACTCCCTATGCCCAAACTCTCAGGAACCTACTAACCTAGATACAATGTACTAACTGGCCTAGCTACCACCAGACATGCTTTCCCACAAGAGCAAATAAATGGAACTAAAAATAATTATATTTTTAAAAGGGAAAAATTCAAACTCCACTTCCCATCATCTCAAAAGAATTGAACATTATGTATCTTAGAGGAAGTTTTTTGCCCCCTCCATGCCTCCCTTCCTCCCTCTTCCATTTCTTCTTCCCTCCCTCCTTCCCTCCCTCCCTCCTTCCAGATCTCCTCTTCCCTCTCTTCTGCCCTCTGTACTTCCCTGCCACCTCTCTTTCTCTTTATGTTTTCTGCTGGTATGGACAATTGTGGGCATGCTAGTCAATGTTACTTAGGCATGAGATGTGACAATTAGTAATCAGGAGAATCTTCAATGACTGGAAGAAGAATTCATCTAACAAGGCTGTCTTCGAAATTGCTGGGCATACTCTGGACTATTAAATAGTAGAATACCCTTAGACGGTCTTCACTGCTTGAAATGGTGACTGGATATGTGTTAGATGTTCACTGCCAGAATTGTTATGATGCTCTCCCAGGTCAAAATTCCTTTTATATATACAGCAATTCCCAACTCCTACCTCCAACATGTCACTGTCTGAACAATTTCTCTCTCCTTTCAACCACTGGCAATGTTGCTCTCTACTTTTTATCTCTTGTGCCCAAGTCTATAGATTGTGATGTACCTAATGAGTGGACAATAAAGAGGAGAGTGCCTTGCACTCCTAAAATACCCTACTCTATTCTCTCTTCTGCAAAAGCAAACTGGATTTCTTCCTTATACGTAGGGTGAAAAGCACTTTCAGGTATAAATGCACAAGGGTACATCAAATCACACTTTTTGTATGGTAATAATGCTTAATATGAGATCTACACGCTCAACACATTTTAAGTGCATTAAGTGCAAAATACTGCATTGTTATATATCAAATATTTTTAGGAAAAAGAAACCATCAGCAGTAAAATATCTGTTCAAATAATATGGACTTAACAATGATTCTCTATAGAGTCCATTTATCAGTGAAGTCTTGTTCCACTGAAAGTGACATATAGCCCAACAGAAACTGGCTTAAGCAAAATGCATTTATCATTTCTTATAAAAGATCAAGGGATGCGGCTGGTTTTAAGACAATGCTAGAATCAAGGTTCAAACAATTTTAAAAAAATATTTTAAAATGTTACAATTGTTTTTTAGATTTACCCAGAAGTTGTAAAGTGTATTGATCAGCTTTGTATCACTGTGAATGAAAAACCTGACAAGAACAACTTAGATGAGGAAAAGTTTATTTTGGCTCACTGTTTTAGAGATTTAGTCCAGGGTAAGCTGATTCTACTGCTCAGGGGTCAAGGTGAGGAAGAGCCTGATAGAAGGGTGTGGAGTAGGGAAACGTCTTTGTTTATAGCAGCCAGGAATCATAGAGAGGGGAAGAATCTGCAGAGGGACCCACCTCTTCTAGTGAGTTCCACCTGCCTACAGTTATTGCCCATTTAGTGCATTCCAACTAGGGTAGACTGATTAGGTTAGAGCTCTCAGAATCCAATCATTTCACTTCTAAACATTCTTACATGAACACAGGACCTTTTGACACTTCATATTCAAATCACAGCATAAAGATAGTATATAAAATTTCTACCTACTTACATCTAGTTTTCCTTATTATTAACATCTTATTAATATGGTACATCTGTCTCATCTAATAAATAAGTATTGACATATTATTATTAACTAAATTGTCTATTCAGATGTCCTTCATTTTCACTTACTGTCCATTTGTTTGTTCTGAGATTCCATATTATACTTAGTCATTGTGTCTTTTTAAGTGTTTCTTTGTTCATACCATTTCTTACACTTTTGTTTTTAATGACATTGACATTTTGAGGAGTATTAATAAGCTCTTTTGTAAAGTGTCTTAATTGAGATTTGTCTCATATTAGTTGTCTTCTTCTTCTTTGCTATTTAATTAATTAATATTTATTGAATGCCTCCTATTTTTCAGGTCCCAAAACATGTCTGTTACCTTATAAAATTCTCAAAGCCATCCTTTTAGATAGTTTTTTAATTTAACTATGTCAGGAAAGATATCATCCATTGTTCCCATTTGTGTTGTTACCACAAAGTCTTTGCTTTTACAATTATTATCTTAAATTCGTGTGATAAACATTATATTTTATTTGTATCACCATCCGTGATAAACATTATATTTTATTTGTATCTCTTTCCTAAGAGAACAGCTTTATCTGTTGAAGTCCATCATCACTTATCTATATTTTTGCTTATAAATTTGAATAAAATATACATAAGTGGGAATGTGTAATAAAGGATCAGTCTATTGTTTGAATTTCAAAAAATATGAAAAGTGCATACTTTAAAAGCTACACCTATTAAATGAGTAAAAACTGTTATTTTTTAAAAAAAAATATATGTATATCTAAAATTAACCTCATTAAATTTTTGGTTTATTAGTGTAACTTTAAAAAAAGGAAACTTAAGGAACTTAAATGACTATGTGTTAAGATGATCAGCTATATATAATGTACTGAAATACACATTCTTTTGAGTTTAAATTACCTCTCCTAAGAGTTTTCAACTGAAATAAAATGATAAAAGTAGCGTTTCTTTTTATATTACATATACCTAACTATAGCCAAAATGTCAAAGAGAATTCAATAAATATTGCTAATCTAATAGTTAATATCTAATTCTACCTAATTTTATTATACAAGTAGATATCATCTTATAGAAAATCTGTTATAATGAAAATATCTTTTTTTAAAAATTTTTTTTAGTTGTAGATGAACACAACACCTTTATTTATTTTATGTGGTGCTGAGGATTGAACCTAGGGCCTCACATGTGTTAGGCGGGCACTCTGCCACTGAGCCACAACCCCAGCCCTGAAAATATCTTAATAAATAGAAAGGGAAAGAACTACAAAGAAACAGGCTGTTAGAGATCTAGTAAGGGCCATTATTTTACAGATTAGAAACTTGACTCAAGTTATATACCACTGGTAGAATCAGGGCTGATCTATTCTGGGATGTTTTGACCATATCAAAACATCTCTCATTTTATGATGGACTCTTATTATTTATTCACTGCATTTGAGGCCATGCAGTAATATAACTATTTTACTCTTCATTCCAACAACTCTCTAGTTTTTCTTATTAATGAACATTTTAATAGGATGCAGTTCATAATATTAGAGCACTTTCATAGTTTCATTAAGATGAGAACACTACACAGGAAAAGCAAACTTTACATGAAATTTGGTTTAGCTGGAAAAAGAATGTATAAAATTGTAAATTTTAAAATCTCTTTGTATCATTGTAAATTCATATATTGTGAAATGGTTTCCTAAAATCTGGACATTTTCTTCAGATAGCTAGTTTTCCTGTTTTAACTGGCTTATAAGGGTTTCTCAAGAAGAATTGTCTTTGAATGTAGCTTAGAGACTTTTTACCAAAGATACTGTTTGTTTTTGTCTTGTCTGGAGTAAGAATGTTCAATTTCTAGAACTGCCCCATAGTCTACATCCTTATATAAGGAACTTTTAATGTCTGTCTTCCATTTCCATTGATTCGGGATAGATAAAAAAGGTGTAACTACAGGTTGAGAATTTTCTATGAGTACAAAAATGGCAATAACAGATTCTTTATTTGTGTGTAAATCTTCAACTGTCAGATTAATTTTGCTGAAGAAAAATGGATTCTCCTGTGCTGGCTTAATTTCCATGGAATTGTAAAATTTGGCTTGGCAAGATGATTGGTAGTTATTCAGGTATTTCTTGGGTTTTCAAAAACTGCTGAATACTTTCTGAATCTGACGTTCTCAAAGTAAAAGTTGTAGAATTTTTATTCTCAAAGATGAGTGATATCCTGCTACACCTAAACCTTGGTTTTAATTTATATTTCCAGAGTAGATTCTAGTTTTTCCATGTTTTGCTTAACTAGATTAAGAGTTAATATTTTATTTTGTATACTTCGTGGCTTTAGAGCTGGAGGCTTCACCATGGCAGAAGAATCAAGCAAGTCTGCATGTTCAGGAAGCAGCACATCTGTGGGAACTAATTTTCTTTGTCTCATTTGCTGCAAATGATTCTTCTAACATGGATTTTCTCATCTTCCAAATTTTTCATCTGAGACTTTTTCCTTTTGAAGGGTCTTTACCCTAACAGTCTTCAGGCAAAGAAAATATTGTTGGAATTGCAGTTTGTTTTAGATAGCAAATACCCCATCCCATGTCAAGAGAGTCAGGAATAAAATGGTTACTACACAGGAACTGGTATTTACTAGAAACCCAATTATTCCCTTTCATATTCTTTAACCACTTTTCAAATCTTTATTATGTAGAGGAAGTCAGTACATCTCAGCTTCTAGTCTTTTTTCCATCTCCCGTGGGTGGGTCTTACAGTAAACCACTGTGCAATACCGGGCATCACCCAGATAAAGACCCTGGAACACCTGACCTGGGAGGGACGGGTGCAGGCCGGAGGTCCTGGCTGAAGTGGGACAGTAGGAGCAGGCATCGGTGGATCAACTAGATCTTCACTGGGATCTGCCCAGCTAAAAGCCTTTGTTTAATATTTCCTTACGATTATCTGGGTTATATGTTTGGGGGAGTAAGACCGCAGAAATGAAATACCATTCTCATCCTATCATATGAATGGTCAGTACTGCCAACATAAGTTATCACTGTTGACACTAGTTTTGATCAACCGGTTTAGGTAGTGGCTATCAGCTTTTTCTTCTGTAACTCTGGGCTCCCTACCCACCAGGCCAGTCCCATTTTCCATACTATGTTTTTTGGAATTATAAATAGCCCACAACACAGGAATGGGCTGCAATGCTCCACCTCCTGGAATGTGGAGTGTCTACATAAATTCTTTATAATTATTCTTCACAGAAAGGTCATCCATTCTTCTCCATTTATTTATTCAATAATTTATTTATATCACTGTGGATTCATAGATAGATATTTTACACTTTGGATTACACTCCAATACTGTTTTATTAATTTCATTGCTCAAATGGTCCTATTTTTTCCATTAGGAGCTCCTTTAGTTGGCTATTCTGTCCATTTTATAAATCTTCATCACTGTGAAATTTTTAGTAGGGGAGAATATTTTTACTTTTGCACTATAAGACTCTCCAGGCTCCTCTTGTATATTTCTGGTTCAGTACTACATTCAGACATTTCTCCAAGAGGCCCTTATTCCTTTTATTGGAGGCTGATATTAGAAACCAATGTTGGGATGCTGGGTGTGCTCATTGTTATAGGGATTTATTGCTTTTGGGCTTTCCCAGCTGAATGAACAAGGGAATATAGGTGTGTGTATTAGAGGTTCAAGTGACTTCTTTTATCCAGGCCCTCCCTGTTGATGCGATTCTTAGAAATTTTCATGCTTGAAAATGGCTATAGCAACCCCAGAACTTAATCCAAAGGGAGAGAATAAGAGTCTCTTTTCTGGAATTCCCAACAAATTTCCACCAGATCTAACTTGACTTCTTTTAAAACAGATGCCAACTGTTTTCAGAAAAGTTCACTGAGAAAAGAGAAATTTTCATTGGGAATTCCATTTTAGAAATAAGATGTGCTTTTTGGGTGAGTCTATATCATGTACTTTTCGTCAGAGATAGTGGATTGACACTGTTTGGACCACATGGGCTAAGAATATGGAAGAAATGAATTTCAAATGGATGCTAGTGTAAAAGAAAAATATATAGTGTATGCTTCAAAATTTGATAATGTAATACTATATTTATTACTACTTCTATGAATTCAGGAATTTTAAAACTGGCTACCAGTTATTGTGAACTTTTGAAAAAAATAGATAGCTTCTTTTATAAAAGATGCATCAGTAAATGGTTTGGTCTCTATTATAGCAAATGAATGCCTATAACTTCTCAAAATTGCATACTGCTTTAGTATGTATTTGCATATGTGTATTTTCTGCTTTGAAAGTACAAATGCAGATAGTACCTCCATTGTCAGATTCTTTTCTGGTTTTGCTTTTAAAAATAATTTCACTTTTGCATAAATGGAGCATTTAGACTTGGAGGAGATAAAATTTGTCCTTTGTGATGCTTCATTTTTACTGTCTCCATTGGTTTTCTTATTTACCTCTTTCAGGAACATACTTAAAAAGAAAGTAGGCAGGTTGCTGTTCATTCATCAAAATGTTAAGGTACTTTCTCCCCCACCCCACCCTTTAAGGAAGTTTGTAAAATATACTAAAAAGGAAAGAGTATAGGATAAAAGTCCATTATAATTCAAACCACTACTGGGATCTGAATTTTTGTTTTCTCTTAGTAAGGCTTTCCTACCCCTTCCTAAATAAAGCAACAATTAGCAGAATGAGAATTCCAGTATAAAATATTTTTGTTTAAAGTTCATGCCTTACAAAAACATACCACTTCTAAGATACTAAAAAAACTTTGCATCCTATTTTTTTTATCTGAAGGCAATTATTGATTGTTTTCATTTGTTATTTTCAAAATAAAATGTCAAAATTTCTTTTAATTAAGTTTTAAAAGCATTGATGGTTAGATCTCTATAAAATGTGTTTCAGTTTATAGTTTTGCCACAGATGTCTTTGGTGACCTTTAAATTTGCAATCCATTATATGGACATAAACGAATTGGTAATTCAACTAAAACCTTAGTTATTTGGAACCTGTAGAGAAATAAACTTACAGATTTAATTGTTTTGGAATGTAGTTAATGATACTTCTTTGAATTACAAAACTTACTTTTAAGCCCTTTTGACAAAAATCTTTCCTACTTTTTCTTTGCCTTATGCAGTGGATACCAGTCATAATTTATTTTTTATGACTGTATTAAACTATTTCCCTTTTAAGTATTAAATATTTCTAAAATTATTTATATTTTATCTCATATAAATTCCTTAAAAATATAAAATCCAGTTTGGGCTTGGCATATGCATTCAATAATTTTAGCAATTTTTTTCCCAATTACTTATTGAAAACATCTCATGTATCAGATATGTTAAATGCTTTTTACACATTTCATGTACTCTATATTTAGTAAGCTAGATATTTAAACCTTTCTTTTTTAGAGAATAGGAAATTGAGGCTTAGAGAGCTTAAGTTAATAAGATAACACAGAAGGGCTAGTATACAAGTCTATTTGTAGAAAAGGACATACTTCATCTAAAAATCAAGAAAAAGGAGCTGTTATAACAGACACAATAAATAAAAGTAAGCATTAATTGTTCTGAGACACCCTGCTTTGTGGCTCTCATGTTTCAACAAATCGTTTCTACACCTCTTGCTGGGTATGCCAAAAATGCAAGGCCCAGACCACTCCTTACCCAGGTCATTTTTCAGGGCTGAATTTACAGGAAACAACCTTGAGAGATGAGGTCATGCCCCTCTCTGAAACAAAGAGCAGACTTTCTATAAAAAAGCAGTGGATTGCCCAGTTTCAAAAACCTCCTGTATTTTCAGTTCTCTGTAATTGTTCCTTGTATTTAATGAACACTCAGGATATGTTTGATGTGAGAAGTCAGTGACAAACAGTAGGCTAGGTAAATAATAAATACCAGGAATGAACTCTCCATCTATTATTTGCAGTTGTGATTCTTGATTATTCTAAAACAAAACAAAGCAAAAATCAAACAATTACATTTAATAGAAATAACTCATATCTCTTAGTGTTACTATGTATTTAGTAAGTTCTTAATGTTTTATGTTGTTTTAACCTTCACAACAACATGTTGAAGTGGCTAATATTATTATCACCATCTTGTAAACGAGGAAACTAAAGCCTAGAACCATTAAGTAGTTTGCAGGACAGGGCCCAAGTTTTCACAGACAGTAAGTGGTGGAACCAGGCTTTGATTGCAGCCTCTTTGGCTCCAACATCAAGGTTCTCAATCACCTTCTTAGGAAGTTCCCACTACTTTTGGTAATAAATGGGAGTTTTATAGAATCATTGTTTAACATTGATATTCATCAAGAAATGTAGGATTAAAAAGAATCTGCAAGGAAAAAGTTCTTAAAGATGTTTCTCGCGCGCGCGCACGCACACGCGCGCGCGCGCGCACACACACACACACACACACACACACACACACACACACTATAAACTCGAAGAACTTGTCAGCAATAGGACTGCACGTGATTGGGCAAAGACTATCTATTATACTTTATGTAGAGCTATGTCCTGTCAAAACCAATCAAATACTACAATAAGTCCCAGGGTTTGAAACCAAATGGAAAATGGATGTCCAGATAAATGCATTAAAGCTCGCAAGAAAGGAACGGACTAAGGCGATCGCCCTCAAGTTTTCCTGGGTCAACTTCTCAGTTATGATTTCTAAAACTTCATTTTTTCTACCAGGCATTGAGTATATTGGACTCTACAAACATCTCAAATTCGGGGACTGATAATGGGCACGTAAGAGCCAAGAGAAAGGCAGTATAGGGAAGAAAACGGAGAAGGAAATGATAGGGTCAAAGCGGAAAACCAGCTGCCTCAATCAGGAGATGTAATCCACGCCTTTTCTAGCCTCTGGTCCACTCCCGCAGCGGCTACCTGAGTTCTGTGGTAACTAGGCAACAGCGTTACCCTAGAAACCCGGGAAGCGCACGGCGTGGTCAGCTTTCCAGTGCGCGGGACTGGCCCCCAGGAGTGCTGGGATCTCGCGAGAGCTGCGTGGGGCAGTCGGAAAGCGTCTTCGCCTGCAGTTGCCCTTAGGGACGACACTGGGCCCGCCAGGGGCGGGGGCCCGGAGCGCCGCAGATGGCCGCTCAGCCGGGCTTGCCCGACTCCTGTCTGCGGGACCTGGAAGAAGCGTTGGGCATGGGTTTGACGGCAGATGGGGACGTGGGGCAAGCGGTGGCCGCCGAGGGCGCCTACTATTTGGAGCGTATCCTTCCCATGTAGGCGTGGCCCACAGGGCTTGGCTGCGGGGACGCGTCTTGAGGGTGAGGGGGCGTCTGTGGAGGCTGGGGTAACCCAGCAGGCCGAGAGTTTGTTGGACCTCAAGGTGGAGTCTTGCCACCGGGGTCCCTTAATAGCCTTAAATTGAATTTCTCCTTCTAGGAATGAAGGTTCCTCTGTTCCTTTTAGAAGAGTTGGGACACCTTCCAGGACCTGGTACTAAGTAACCACTCCGTACATTTTGGATAGAGGGTTGCTTTTTATGTTAAAGTGTCACAACCCACCTTTCACTTAATGGGTTTCCTAAGTAAATCCTCAAGCTTTCAGATAACTGTCACAATGAATTCACTTGGGAAATGTTAAGACATTAGGGAAAGACTTCTGTCCTTGGGCTCTAAGGAGCTGAATCTCAGACTCTCTCACCCATGTTCCCGTAGGTGGTCCAGTTGTCTGTGCTTAAACGATTTGTCTCAGTAGCATGACCTTCCTGAGATCTTTAAATTTTGGCTAAATAATAATAACATTAATAATAATTATAGATGTTTTCCTGTGCAACCAAATGATGACCTGAGAGAAAGCAAATATTGATGAGCAGTAATTAATGGAAGTACAAAAAGATTGAATAACCACATACGGATAATTAAGTTCACTATTTATTTTTAAGCATTTAGAGTTTCCTTCCTTTACCTATATAGGTTAATGGTACTGAAAGATGTGGAGGGTTTGTGAGAAAAAGACCTCTGACTCCTTTCTTTGGGCAGATAAGAGAGATGGTTGTCTATTCTACTCCTAAAGATATCAGACTCCAAAATCTTCCCCCCTTTTTTTTGTCCAACTATAGTCCCCCTGCTTTAATTCAAAATTTTAGTGATCCAGCAATGATTTGTTTTGTGAACTTTGGCAAGCCAAATAATCTGTCCCACTCAGGCTTAGTACAAATCCATGCTTTTAAAGGAAGCCATAAAGAATTTAGTGGAAAGATTACTTAAAATATGTTATATTGGATGCAAAAATGATTTTTACAGGAATATAAGTTTGAATAATTTGAAATCATTTGGAATGAAAGATATGTGTGCTTTAGTGTCCCCAAAATACTCTGTTTTTATAGCCCTGACAGGCTGTCTTTTCCAGTAATACTCCTTTCAAATTAAAAATGGATCAAATTATTCTTTCTGAGCTTATCTATATCTAGTATAGTTTTCCAGTATCCTTACTAGCAAATAACAACCAAGTATGTTGTTATATTTTCTGCAGTAAAATGATTCCTATAAACATAGTTTAGTTCTTATCGTGAGAATAACACAATAAGAACTTGTTGCAGATATTTTTGTAAAATAGACAGGATTCCAACAATGAAAATCCGATTTACTTTATTTGCAGGGAGATCACTGAGACACAGCTGCCGACATGTAGCAGTTTGCATACCTTGTCTTCTTCAAATAATCACATTAACAGATAAATATAAGTAACTCTAACTTCAGAATTCTATTATCCAATTTGTGAATTATCTAGCTCTTTTGCTTTTCTTCCATCTCTCTTTGGTTGACTGATTACTACTTTGTGTTTCAACCAAAAGGCCATCAGGGGATAGCAAAGTTAAACATTTAAGCAGTCAGTTTTGTTCTATTCAGTGTTTGAGGAAGAGGTTTAGTCATGGGAGAGGCTTTAACTCTTAGTTAAAATGAAATTTGAAGATTACTTGTGAATGCCAATTATCCTTGTATCCCTGGGCTCTCTTCACATGCATAATTAAGAGTTGACTGTATAATATTATTTGACATTGTTTCTTAAGGCAATTATGATAGTTACCGAAGTGAGACTTTCTTGGGTTTAAAGTCTTTAGCTCTCAGGTAATTTAATTGAGCTACTTCAGTGGATAAATAAAAGTTATAATATATTCAAATGAATCAGAAATACGATGGCCTGTACTTTGCACATATACTTAATCACCTAACGTAGTACATTTGGTCCTGGCCTTCCCTTATTTATGACTGAGCGGATGCTTTTATTGTAGACTGAGAGCTATCAATACTAAGTAAAGAAATATAGAAAATACAGCCCTTTTTTGTAACCTCCTAGCTGTATCAGTGCCACCTATTTCTTTTCTGAAGAGCTTCACAATATCATTGCTGTTATGTTTTAAACTTCAGTAAGGTCATACACAAACGTAAGTGACATAATTCTCATCTTAGCTATTATTACAGCTTTAAGAATTATAGTTAGGAAGTACACGAATCCTCTCTAGAACTATTAATTGTGAAAATGTTTGCAGCATTATAAAATAGAAGGCCAGATTTTAACTACATGAAATGTAGAGGACTGAGTAGGTGTCTCCAGAACTTGGAAAGACGGTTGGTTATCTTTTGTGAATGAGACTTCTAGTAGAAATCAACACAAGTGGGCTGAGTTTTTAAGATTTTTTTTTTAGTTGTAGATGGACACAATACCTTTATTTTACTTATTTATTTTTATGTGATGCTGAGAATCGAACCCTCTAGCCCCTGGCTAAGTTTTTTGATTATAGTAGTGTCTAGGGGCTGCTTGTTAAGTTGTGACTATGACCATTTGGGAGTGCCCAATTCCAATTGGCAGATGCAAGCTAGAACGAATTTGTACTAAGAAAGCTAAAGGTTAATTGGTTTTCTTGGTACTTGTCTTACAGAAAGACGTTTTTCAAGGAAAAGTAATGGAATCCATAGACCTAGAAAAAGTGGAGCCCTTGAAGTATTTGTTACCTGTCTCTCTTTATGCTTGCTTCTCCCTAATTAGCTTTTGATTATTTCATCCTTCTATTCCTACTGATAATTTGGTTTCTTAGACTATGAATATGAGTTTGCTGGCCATTGAAAAGGTTTCCTCCATCCCCGGCAGCAGTATCTCACGTGAGGTTAAGCCAGTCTTTTGAGGCTAATCATCTATGAATGCAGCCCTAAAGTCAACAGTTTCTAAAATTGCAAAATTAAGGATTTCAGATCCTGAAGTAGGAGATAACGCAAAACTGATGTCCCAGATAGGGTGCATATTTGTCTTAAGTGAAACCTCTGAGTAGTTTTTCACTGAAATAATAATGTTCACTGATAATTTAATTCAACTTTTGTCATTTTTGCTTTTTATTTTGTATTGTTTTTGGTATTTATTTTTGCAAAAATAAGCATAATTGTAATTGAGTTAGTGAAGGGAATTAGAAACCTGGATGTATAGGTTTCCCTCTTTCCCTTCCTTTATCAGACCCTTAGATGAATCATTCCCTTTGAAAACCTCATTTTCTTCTATTATAAAATGAAACATCTCTGAAATGTTTATTTTACTAAGTGAAAAGACATTATGTGCTCCGTATATTTATTATTATTATCATTGGAAAACCTGATTGGTCCATGGGTGGCTAGATATCATAATATATGTACCCTACATATATTCAAATAAGAATAGACAGCTGGAATGTAGAAATAGACCAAGAGGACCAAGAGTCATGTTAGTAAATCCAGAATGCTGAATTTTACCTGTGTGAAAGTTGTATGCTGAATGTGGTGGCTCATTCCTGTAATCCCAGGGCTTGGGAGGCTGAGGTGGAAGGAGCTCAAGTTTAAAGCCAGCCTCAGCAGTTTAGCGAGGCCCTGAGCAACTTAGTGAGACCCTGTTTCAAAATTAAAAAAAAAAGCAAACAAACTGGGCTGGCTATGTGGCTCAGTGATTAAGTGCCCTTGGGTTCAATTTCTGGTACAGAAAAAAACAGAAACAAAAGTTGTAGGCTATTTAGAGAGAAGAAATTGTGTTTTATTCTATGTCCTCAAATGTAGGAAAACTTTAATGTGCATATGAATCACCCATGGATGGCTAAATGAAGACTCCAATATAGTAAGACCAGGAGAGGACTGAAATTCTGCAGTGCTAACAAGCTCCCAGGTGATGCTGGTGTTGCTTTTCTAAGAATTATAATTGCAGTAGCAACCCTGTAGACAAATATCTTAGCCTTTACATTTTCAGATAGAAGTATAATATGTAGAGCCCATTTATTTGGATATTGTAATTTAGAAGTTAGAAAGTCACCATCACCCACTATGACAACTATGAGTCTTGTATGTGGAAAAACATGCAAAACATATTTTTTGACTTCTAAGACAGATGTGTGATAACTATCTAGGATGGAAATGGCCACTATATTTTTTCTCTTTCCAGTTCTGTTGACTTGGTAGTGATTCCTTGCTATGTGGCATTAATAAGAATTCTTAGACCTCAGGAAGACTTGATGGTGTAGACTACAGGGAGCAAAAAACAATGAGGAATGTCATAGTTAGCATACCAGTTATTTGCCATCCTTGATCTGTATTATTCAGCTACCTTTATACTGGCATTCCTAAGAAAGGGAAGATGACTGATGTTTGCTATTTATAATACTTTTATAACTGAGCAAGTAAAATGTTGATCATGGACAATCCAGGTTAGATTTCAGATTGCTTCTCTGTACGTTGGGTCTGAGATGATGACAAAGATTACAAAGCAATTGTTGTCTACAGTACCTTTGGAAAATCATGTAAAATATAATTAGCTATATTTCACTGTAGTTCTTTATAAAGATGCTGCTACTGGCAGTGATCATCACCTGTAAATGAGTCAAGAGAAGAGACTAGCATGTGAGGAACTTTGTATGTTGTTCACATATAAAAACGTTTAATGGGTTTCTGACTCTGGTCCATTTGCAGAACATTCTTTGTGATTCTTTCATATGAAATCTGATCTCCAGCTCAGCTCCATTGGTCCAGCAGAAATGCTTCTCTGAGGTAGCCTCAACGTTGTGCTTTCTATAGTTCCATCGTTGGTTTAGGTTGACCTGGCAGTTTCAGGGTAGGTGTTACATGGGCCTATGGTCTGATAGGATCTTCAATGTCAGTATCTGTTGTAGATTCTGCTAGTAGAGAAACTTTTAGTTCATCTATGGTAACCAGATAACCTGAAAGTAATTCATGTGAGACAAAATCACAAGTCCTCCTAAATTCCTTCCAGAACAAGTGGAGATGGGATGAAATGGGAGCCTCAATCTATGTCTAGATTATGACTCTAGCATATAGAAGCTGGCCTGGAAGTAGGTGGTGCTGTGGGCTGTGGCTTCAGAGAAGAAAGCCATAGAAAGTATCCTGAGCAAGACCAGTCAAGGTCAAACAGTCAGATCGGAGGACAACAAACAAGGTGGTAAAAATTGAATTTTAGAACTGGAGTTCATCTGTGTTCTTTGAAGTAATACTAGGCAGAGAGAGTTTTCTAAGAGTTCACAGCCAGTTTGGTATTTTGAAACTGATCATGAGCCAAAATGCTAGCTTATTATTCCAGTGGAAAAATAACTCTGCATGAGAACTGTGACCAACTTAATTGTATGGATGTTTTCTGGAGTTCAGGATCACCTAAGAGATTAAATTACAGATGAGAAAGTTGCTCAGTAAAAGTAGAACCAAAATAAAGGGTTTTGTCTTCTAGACAGTTCTTGATGAATTGCCCTTTTGCACTCTAGCAAGGTTGCTGTTCAAAGAAGTACTTTGCAAACTTTTTCATACATGGTGCCCTAACAGACTTTACTTCACTGGCTTTCAGGCTGTCCTAAGGGCCGAGGGGATCAATATCTGTACAATATAGTGTTTTCTTTATGAGAACTCAAGAGTGTAATTTCTCTGAGGCATTGGAACCAGAAAATGTTGTACATCTGCTGAGAAACTCATTTATTTATATCTGATTATAGTCCCATCTTTACCCTGACTGATGGGAGTCTTGGAGTCAAATCTGTGGCTTAGAGTGAGACTCATGATGTGTGCTACATATTTTCCTTTATCTTATTTCTATTGTTTTCTTTCTCCTCTTAAGTTCCACGTTCATTTTTTAAATATTTCTTATGACATGAAGATTTGTAAACTGCCACTTTAGAACTAATTAGTTTGTGTGTTTTGTCCCTGTGTTGCTAGCTAGTCAGAGAGATGCATACAAACATACATGCCAGAGCACATTTACTTCTTCAATAACATTGCAATATGATATTTAAACTGAATTGCTTCTGAGATGATTTTCTGTACAAATCATATTGTGGGCACTTACAGCTATCAACCAAAGAGGATACCTGTTCCTGTTTTGAGTGTTTTGTCCTTTGCTTGACTTTTTATCTCATTAATCTCTTGACCTTGGTTAAATTAATCTTTGGGTTTTTGGGTCTTTTATTCTTCTCTGGGATCTTCAAGTTGAGCTATTTAAGTGATTTTGATTTAACTGTTGGTTACATACTAGAGAGTTTGGGAAAAAATATGTGATGTGAGTTCATTACCTAGGATATTGGTAAAAAATTGCACATTGTTATTTTGTCACTGTAGAGACAATGTGGTATTGTAGACAAGTCATGATATTTATGTTCAAGAAACTTGTTTCTGTCATTTTTAGCTGTGTGATCTTGGGAAAATCTCTTGATTTCCCTGATTCAGTTTCTTTATTTTCAGCTTAGAGATGACTATATCTGTTCCATTTGATGTCGTAAGTTCATGTAAAAATTAATATGGTTATGGTCTATGTGAAAATAAAATGGGAGTTATGCTTCATAAAATGGTAGTTGTTTTCCTCATAATCTTTTTTTGATTGTGAGGAAACAATATATTATTAGTGATTTAAAGCCATTGCATAGAGTGTTTGCTGGATAGAAATTACAGGTGTTTGGAATTTCCAGTGCTGTGAGGATAAATCCCTTTTCTCCTCTCTGTACAGCTGTGTTCAGCAACCTATAATGTGATACCCCTTTCTTATATAATCTAGTCTGTGGCTGATTTATTTACAATTTTAGTCTGTTAGATGATTTTGGAATATAGACTTTTTCAAATTTCATATAGTGTAAATATGAAGAATGGCATTACTTTTCTGGAGACTTACGAAAGACTGCTTTCAAAGTTACTTTGTAGTAGCTCTCAGAAGGGAGCATGCTTTTCCATAGTAAAGAAACTAACTTCCTCTACCTGAACTTCAGGAAATTTTATCATATTAAGTAAAATGATATTAGAAAAATAAATATAGAACTGGAGGGAAATTTGGGAGATCTTTTACTTACCTATTCATTCTAGCCTTAACTTATGGGAGAAGTGGGGCAGAGAGACTTATAAGTTTTCTCCACAGATATTCATCTCTCTCCAAAGTAAGGAAAATAGGAATAGTAAATAGTGGTATAGCATCTGTTACAAACTTGGCACCATTCTAAATGCTTTCCATATATTACCTCTTTTAAATCTCTTAAAACCTTGTAAGGCAATATAGTAGCTAGCCATCCTCTAAAATGGTGCTCAGTAATCTCCACCTCTTGGTATTCATGCTTTTGTATAGTCTTCGCATAGTGAAAAGGGTTGACCTGTGTAACTGATAGGATATTGAAAAAATGATGACGTGTGATCGTTGTAAAAGATATTGTGACTTCCACCACTTGGACTGCTGATTCTGGGGGTAGCTGGCCACTGATCTTGAAGATGCTTAAGCAGCCTGTTGAGAGACCCACTTGGAGAAGAACTGAGGCCATCAGCCAACAATTACTACAGTTTCAGTGAGCCATCTAGGAAGTGGGTCCTGCTGAATTAGCTTAGCCTTCAGATGAGAGCCACCTGCTGTCATCTTGACTGTGACCCATGAGAGACTCCCAAATCAAAATCTTCTAGCTAAGTGGCTTATGAATTCTTGACCAAAGAAACTCTGAGATAATAAATGCTGTTGTTCCCTTTAAAAAGTTTTATTGAAATGTGATTGACAACATTTATATATTCAGGGTGTACAATGTGGTATTTTGATGCATATTATCTCGTCCATTGTGAAGTTATTACCATAATCAAGCTAATTAATGTTTCTAATTCATAAAATTATCTTTTTTTAAAATTTTGCGGTGAAGATACTTAAAATATCTTCTCTTCACAAATTTCAAGTATCTGACACATTTTCATTAACTATAGTCACCAGGCTGTGCATTAGGCCTCCAGAATTTATTCATGTTACAACTGTAAGTTTCTGTTTTTTGACTGACATCTCCCATTTCTTCTACTGCCAATCCTTGGTTACTACCCTCTACTGTCTATTTTTGTGAGTTGGATTATTCTTTAGATTCTGTACTTAGGAGATATTATGCAGTTTATTTTTCTGTGTCTGATTTATTTCATTTAATAATGTTCCATAGGTTCATCTACATTGGGACAAATGGCAATATTTGCTTATTGATCTTCCAAGCCTTAAGCTTTAGGCAGTTTATTATGCAGTAATTAATAACAAAGAGATTTTGGTACCTTGAGTAGGGTGCTAATGTTAGAAATATTTTAAAGTAACAGAGTGTCTTTGGAACTGGGGGTTGGCAGATATTAGAAGTACTTTAATTAGATGTTAGTGAAAGCTAAAATACATTGAATGGAAGCCTAGTGTCTTCTGAGGAGGCTGCTGGCAAGAGATTATAGGAGAATGAGGCAAATGCTTTTGGAGTAGATAACTTACAGAAGTAGGCACTTCACCTGTTTTTTTTTTTTTTTTTTTTGGTACTGGGGATTGAACTCAGGGGTACTTGACCACTGAGCCACATCCCCAGCCCTGTTTTGTGTTTTATTTAGAAACAGGATCTCACTGAGTTCCTTAGTGCCTTGCTATTGCTGAGGCTATCTTTGAATTCGTGATTCTCCTGTCTCAGCCTCCCAAAGTGCAGGGATTACAGGCATGCACCACCACACCCAGCTGGCAATTCACTCTTATAGTACTTAATATGGATGGATTTAAATTACAGGATACTTAGTGTTTTAACTAATTGTTTTTGAGGCTGATTATTTTTCACTATATCATTGGGAGAGAGATTCTTTTTTTTTAGTTTTGATAGGTATGTAGTAGTTGAGGATTGGTCCTATTGGAACTACCTGTCACCTACAAGTGATAGAGATAGGGCAGAGAGTGTAGTGTGATTACTTATGATAGAGATGAGAAAGGAATGCATTGAGAGGTTTAGAACTCTTTCAAAGGTAATTGGCAAGCCAGATAGTTATATAGAACAGAAATTCCATGCAGAGTATGGAGAGGCGGCATAACACTGTGAAGCCTGAACTTACTTTTTAAAATTTGTTCTTTTTAGATATACATGGTAGTAGAGTATAGTTTGACATAATATACATACATGGAGTATAACTTCCAATTCTTGTGGTTGTACACGATGTGGAGTTACACTGATCATATATTCATATATGAACATAGGAAAAGTTATGTTCAATTCATTCTACTGCCTTTCCTGTTCCCATTTCTCTTTTTCTTCCCTTTATTCTCATTGTCTAATCTAATGAACTTCTATTCTTCCCTCCTCCACAACTTACTGTGTGTTAGCATCTTCATATCAAAGAGAATACTTGGAGCCGGGCGCGGTGGCTCACGCCTGTAATCCCAGCACTTAGGGAGGCTGAGACAGGAGAATCGCGAGTTCAAAGCCAGCCTCAGCAAGGGCGAGGCGCTAAGCAACTCAATGAGACCCTGTCTCAACATAAAACACAAAATAGGGCTGGGGATGTGGCTCAGTGGTCGAGTGCCCCTGAGTTCAGTCTCCAGTACCAA
>PVHX01000071.1:0-73839 GCA_004024805.1 Geosciurus inauris | reverse complement strand
GAGAATTCTTGGTCTTGGTTCTATGGGATTGGCTTATTTCACGTAGCGTGGTAGTCTCCAGTTCCATCCATTTACTGGAAAATGCCATAATTTCATTCTTCTTTATGGCTGAGTAATATTCCATCATGTATATAAACCATATTTTCTTTATCCACTAATCTCTTGAAGGGCCCCTAGGTTTGATCCATAGTTTTGCTATTGTGAATTGAGCTGCTAAAAACATTGATGTGGCTGCATCATTGCAGTATGCTGATTTTAAGTCTTTTGGGTATAAACTGAGGAGTGGGATGAGTGGATCAAATGGTGAGTCCATTCCAAGTTGTCTGAGAAATCTCCATACTGCCTTCCAGACTGGTTATACCAATTTGCAGTCCCACCAGCAATGCATGAGTGTACCTTTTCCTCACATGCTTGCCAACATTTATTGTTACTTGTATTCTTGATAATTGCCATTCTGACTGGAGTGAGAAGAAAGCTCAGTATAGTTTTAATTTGCATTTCTCTAATTGCTAGAGATGCTGAGCATTTTTTCATATATTTGTTGACCATTCATATTTCTTCTGTGAAGTATCTGTTCCGTTCCTTTGCCCAGTTATTGATTGCACTATTCATTTTTTTTGGTGTTGAGTTTTTTGAATTCTTGATATATCTTGGAGAATAATGCTATATCTGAGGTGCAGGTGGCAAAGATTTTCTCCCATTCTGTAGATTCTCTGTTCACAATTCTTGATTGTTTCCTTTACTTTGAAGAAGCTTTTTAGTTTGATTCCATCCTATTTATTGATTTTTGATTTTACTTCTTGTGCTTTAAGGAGTCTTGTTGAAGAATTCGGTTCCTCAGCCCACGTGATGGAGAGTTGGGCCTACTTTTTCATCTAGTACACAGAGGTTCTGTGGCCTAATACCTAGGTCCTCGATTCACTTTGAGTTGAGTTTTATGCAGGATGAGAGATAGAGGTTTAATTTCATTGTGCTACATATGTATTTCCAATTTTTCCAGCACCATTTGTTGAAGAGGCTATCTTTTCTTCTGTGTGTATATGACACCTTTGTCTAGTATGAGATAACTGTATATATGTGGATTTATCTCTGTGCCTTCATGTCTGTTTTGGTGCCAATACCATGGCTGTTTTTGTTATTATAGCTTCTAAGTATAATTTAAGGTCTGGTATTGTGATGCCTCCTCAGGAAGCCTGAACTTTTGAGGCTGATTCCCAGCTCACTTGTGTCCTAGCTTTGAAACTTGGTCCCTTTGATTCCTGATTTGTAAGATGGAGATAATAGTAGTTCTATCCTTGTAGGGTGAGAATAAAATGATTTAATACACGGAAAACTGGTAGAGTAGTACTTGGCTTCTATTAAATACTGCGTAAATGTTATCTCTTCTTGATACAGAAAACAGGGGTGTCATATACCCTTTCAGCTAAATCTTAGAAAATAACAGGCAATTTTTTATAACCAGCAAGAAAATGAAAAATAGGCTAATCTCATCTTTGATTTTCATAACCATTACTATGCATTAAAGTGTTAAATTCACACCTTTTAAGCTTGACATACCATGTCAGTATAATAATTTAAAAAATGTAAATCTACCAACCAAAACCAAAATCAAAACAAAAATCACTTGTTATTTATTTTAATGTAAAAATATTATCTTGATGTTTTTGTTATTAAGTTTGCAATATTTTTAGTCTTATGGCAATGTTTTCAGAATTCTTTTCATCAGAATCATTTCCATTGATATTTAACTGCTTTTATAAGATATGAATTTTTATAAATGCTTATATATAAGCATTTATAAGATATGAATTTTGATTGATGTATAGTTTATATTTGCTTAAAACTTAGGGAATCTTTCATGTAAATTAAGTTTAACTAAACAATTGAGCTATAGAAGAAAGAGATTTAGGTAAATTTTGTTCAGGAGAGCATAGAAATATGTTTTCTACTTTTATTGAAATATTGGTGTGCCTTTTTTTTAATCAATCATAATATTTTAAGCAAAATAAAGTGATGCTGCAATTGTGAATAATTGATTCAGGAGCTGTGGAAAATTTAGGGTGGGTAAAAATAATTTTAAAAAATTTATTATTTTTTCACATCTCTTTCTAATTTACATTATCTTATTATCCCTGGATATTCTTGTAAAATTTTTGGATGCAAGCAGGAAATCATTAGATAGTAGTTAGATATAAATGCAATTTTTCATGGATTTCAGTTGTATAAAAAGTAAAAATACTGATTAAAATATTTTATATCTAAATTTGTAAGCTGTATGGAGAAAAACTTTTTTGTTTGAAAATTACATTTATTTATGAACTTCCTGATGAGGTAATTAGATCAAATATTGAATTTTAAGTTAAATCAAATTTTAATATAATACTATTCCATATATTTTGAGATTTCAACTTGACAAGGTATTCAGAGGTCACCATAACTGAAGCATCTGAAGATGATTATGAATATGAAGAGGTAATTTTTAAACTTTATGTATTTATTCCATAAATTTATTGTAGTTATTCTCATAAACTATTTTATTTTCTGAAACATACATTTTTTTCCCCTCAAAAGATACTAGTTTTTAAACTGAAGTTACCTATTATCAGTTGATTAAGAATGAGATGGGGGGCTAGGATTGTAGCTCAGCGGTAGAGCGCTTGCCTCTCATGCGTGAGGCCCTGGGTTCGATCCTCAGCACCACATACAAACCAATAAAATAAAGACATTGTGTCCATCTACAACTAAAAAAAAAAAATTAAAAAAAAAAAAGAATGAGATGGGAAAATTTTAGTTAAACATTTAGGTTGGATAATATATATATCTGGCTCTTTTGGTTTTTCTATTAATTATTCTTCAAATTCAGCTCCTTATCATTTGCCTTGTGAATCTATACCATAGACTGTCATCTCTGTCTAGAAAACATTTCCCATAATCTATTGTGTTACTGGCAGGAATTCCATATTCTTTCTATCCAGCTGGAGCTCAGGGCTCATGCCTCCTTCCAGCTTAACTGTACTTCTGTAATATATGGTTCTTGTCCCAAAGCTTTCCTTTAATTAAGTGTTCCCATGAGACCTATCATTACTTCTGAGACTTAGAGAATAAAGTAACTTTTAAATGACAGAAGCTGTGAGTGAAACTATGTGAAAGCAAGCCTGGCAATATGTGGCCTAGATAATCAATAGACAGGTCAAACAAGGGAGACAGGCCTTTGTCAAAATGGAGATAGAATGTACCATATGAAGTTACTGAATGGATTAAATACAAAGGGCTGAAAATAGTTTTCAGCACATAAGAAGGGTGTGATTAGTGTTAATATTCAGTGAATTTTTTAAAATAATAAACTAGAAATTTACTATTTGCAGTTGTTATGAAAAGTAATGGAGAAAACCTGGGATGGGAAGAGTATTATGGCATTAAGATAATCTTTTTTTTTCCAGAATTGTTAGATTGTATTTGTCTTTATAGATAAAAGCTGTTATCTAAAGGCTAATCTTGAATTTATTAGAAGTGACATTGAGTGACCTTTTGTAAGGAAAAAAGCTGTCAGCTATTTTTTATACATCTTTAGAATGATATGGTATCTTATATATATTTCTTTGATGCTTTACTTTGTGAAGAATTATTATTTATGGAATGAAATACAGTAGTATCCCCTTATCAATGGTTTCTCTTTCTGTGGTGTTAGTTACTCATTGTCAGTTGTGGCCCAAAAATATTAAATAGAAAACTTCAGAAATAAATAATTCATAAATTTTAAATAGTTACTTTTGCAGTATATTATAATTTTTATTATTAGTTATTGTTAATCCCTTTCTGTGCCTAGTTTGTAAATTAAACTTTATTACATATGTATATGTATGGGAAAAAGTCTAGCACATATAAGGTTTGGTACACTCTGTGATTTTGGGTATCTGTGGAATGTCTTAGGATGTATTTCCTGTGGATAAGGGGGAGCTATGTTATGTCACTTTATATTTCTCCTCCCTCTTCCTTGTGATCTAGATACCAGATGACAATTTCAGTATCCCAGAAGGTGAAGAAGATCTGGCAAAAGCAATTCAGATGGTCCAAGAACAGGCTACAGATACTCAAATTTTGGTGAGTATCAATATCAGTATTGAACACTATTATATCCTGCAGTTTGGCATTAATACTTTTTATATGAAGTTTTGAAAATCATTTAAACTTTAAGTACTTTGTTTAATGATGCACTATCATCGTTTTTTTTTTTTTCCCTTCCATTTCGTTTTGTCGCTGATCCTTACTTAAAGTAAGCAGTCATATTTATTCTCATTTGGATTGTCATTCTCCACATCATGGCCATTCTTCCATGCCAGCAACAAGTGAAACCTTCCCTCATAACTTTGATTAATATCACTGGAGATAAATCAAAAATTTTCAACACTAATGTTGAGAATTTGGTATGATATGCAAATTAATCCAGCTGGTTTTATAAACATTTGCATCTGTCTTTCATAGAAATATTCAGTTTATGGGGAATGCTTAATATGTTATAAGTTTTTCTTATAAGATGTATGAACTAATTTCATTAAGAAATATGATATGGGATACTTTTTGATTGTAATAACAAAATACACAAGACTGATGACATATCTATAAAATTATAAACTCCATTTTAAATTGATAATTTGATGATGTTACAAAATATTTTATGACCTTTATATTTTCATACCAATATGAATTAATGAAAAAGGATATTTTTGTTTAGTTGAAAATTTGACTTCCTCAATGTAAGAAAATATGTGAGACATTATACCATATTATACTCTATTTTAATTTTTCCATATTTGATAGATTTTCTTAGTTTAGAATTAACCTCCTTTCCTAATGATCTACCTAGTCAGAATGAGGAAAATAAAAACTTATAAGGAAGATTTCATGAAGCCATAATTGATTTATACTGTTAAAAAGGAGGGCTCCATCTCATAGTAAAACTGTATTTTCTAATCTATCCTTTGGATAGGTTCTTTCTAGGTACCCTCCAAAAGAGGACTTTTTAATGTGTTGGATTTCTCAATGAGATAATTTATAAGAATAGTTTTATTATTTATTTATTTATTACCTGTGGTACTGGGGATTGAACCTAAAGACATTCTACCACAGAGTTACATCCCCAGCCCATCTCTTTATTTTTTATTTTGAGAGGGCCTTGAACTTTTAATCTTCCTGCCTCAGCCTCCCAAGTAGGAATTATAGGTATGTGCTACTGAGTTGTAGGAATAGCTTGAAAATAGAGCATTTTTTAATGAATCATAACTTTTGAATCAGTCATCTTACCTCTTGCTTTGCATCATTATATAAAGAAGGATTCTTAAAAATATTATATGTACCACTCATTTGTATTGATATTTGGGAATGTACATATGTCTAATACAGTGCTTGGAACATAGTAAGCACTAAATAGTTGAGTTAGTGAATGAGTAAATGCATCATGGAAAGAAAAAAAATTAGGAATCAAACTGTAAAATTGCTTCTTTGCATCTGATATCATGCTAGAAGGTGTTTGTAATTGCATAGATAATCATAAGAGGAAAGTTAGGGAAAAATACTATAAATTGTAGTATTTTTCATATATATTGAGCCTAGTATCTATAATTTTTCTTTCATCTCTTTTTTGGAAGCTTTTAAAAATCATAACTTTTCAGGAATTAACTTTTATGGATTTATGGAATTTAGTTTCTTTTCAACATGATTTTGAGTTTTTTGGTTCTTTGGAGAAACAGCACTACATGGAAAATTAACAGAAGTTGCCTTATGCTATTAAAATTAAATATGGATTCATTTTATCATATTTGTGATATTTTCATAATTTGTTTTTCATTTTTCTCCAAAAAGTAGCTTTGAATTTTGGCTTGGGCTTTCTGTTTTTAATATTTATATCTTACAAAATCAATTTTCTTTCATTATCTTATTACATTGGTTATAAATAATATCTAACATATAATAAATAATCTATTTATTATATGTTAGAGGATGCAGTAGGAATGAGATCTTTAAAAAAATATCCAGTAAAAGGTCATGGTACTATTAGAACAGTTAAGTAGAAATACTATAAATATTCTTATTTTTTAAGATATTAATAAAACAAAAAGTTGATATTTAAATAGGTTATTAGAATTTTTTAAAAAATTGGTGTATAGACTATAAGTTAGAGAATTGATGGCATACTTTATTTAAAATTTTTTTTTTTAGTTGTAGGTAGACATAATACCTTTATTTTTATTTTATTTTATTTTATTTTTTTGGTACTAGAGATTGAACTCAGGGGCACTTGACCACTGAGTCACATCCGCAGCCCTATTTTGTGTTTTTATGTAGAGATAGGGTCTCACGGAGTTGCTTAGCGCCTGTCCGTTGCTGAAGCTGGCTTTGAACTTGTGATTCTCTTGTCTCAGCCTCCCTAAGTGCTGGGATTACAGGCGTGCGCCATCGTGCCCAGCTCCTTTATTTTTATTTTTATGTGGTGCTGAGGATTGAACCCAGTGCCTCACCTGTGCTAGACGAGCACTCTACTGCTGAGCCACAACCCAGCCCTGGCATACTTTATTTTAGAAGCATATTTTTAAAAAATTAAGTTTATTTTTAACTAATAAAAACATAAAAATTATAGGTATTAGTAGAGTAATGATATTTTGAAAATCTGTACACATGTAATGTTTAAATCTGGTTAGTCATACCTGTCTCCTCAACATACTTTATTCTTGGTACAAACTTAAGTCTTTCTTCTAGCATTTTAAATGTACAATATATTAAGTATTTGTATAGAATATACAAGTATTTTTGGAGAAGACTAATTGAAGACTAACCCAGGCTATATTGTTGTTTAGCATATTTATCAGTAGTTTTCAAAGTATGGTGAAAAGTCTGTTGGAGGTCCCCAAAACCCCTCTCAGCATTTTTAATTTTTCTTCTATTTTCTAACTATCTGACTGAGATTGAATTTTCTTTATATAGCTCAACAAGACAACATACCACAACAGGTTAAATACATAGAAATGCTTTTTCCTCTAGGAATTAGAGACATTTATAATAATTTATAACAGTGCCACTCTTCTTACTAATTGTTTTGGAAAATGTAGTTATTTTTCATAAAAATATGTTTATCTATGTTAGCATGTAAATGTTTTGTTATAAAGAAATAAATATTTTAAAATTTAATTTCCAATATTATGTCTTTCTAAAATTTATTCTAATTAGGTATATATGACAGCAGAATGCATTTTGATTCATTGTACACAAATGGAGCATAACTTTTCATTTCTCTGGTTGTACACAATATAGAATTACACTATATGTTCAGTCATACACGTACTTAGGGCATTATTGTCCATCTCATTCCATCATCTGTCCTGCCTCCATGTCCCATCCCCTTTCTTCCCTCCCCTTTGACCAAACTTTCTCCATTCTTCCCATGCCCCCTCCCCAGTTATGGATCAGCATCCACTTATCAGAGAGAAGATTTGGCATTTGGTTTTTTGGGATTGGCTTACTTGCTTAGCTTGATGTTCTCCAACTCTATCCATTTACCTGCAGATGCCATAATTCTATTTTCTTTTAATGCCGAGTAATATTCCATTGTGTATATATACCACAGTTTCTTTATCCATTCATCTATTGGAGGGTATTTAGGTTGGTTCCACAGATTCGCTATTGTGAATTGAGCTGCTATAAACATAGAAGTGGCTGCATTACTGTAGTATGCTGTTTTTAAGTGTTTAGGGTATAGACTGAGGAGTGGGATAGCTGAGTCAAATGGTGGTTCCATTCCAATTTTCTAAGGAATCTCCATACTGCTTTTCAGATGGGTTGTACCAATTTGCAGTTCCTCAAGCAATGTATGAGTGTGCCTTTTCCTCCACATCCTCTCAACAAATACATGAAAAAATATTCAACATCTCTAGCCATTAGAGAAATGCATATCAAAACTACTCTAAGAATTCATCTCATGCCAGTCAGAATGGCAGTTATCAAGAATACAAACAACAAGAAGTGTTGGCAAGGATGTAGGGGAAAAGGCATGCTCATACATTGCTGGTGGGAGTTGGAGAACATCAGGCTAAGCAAAGTTAGCGAATCCCCAAAAAACAAATGCCGAATGTTCTCTCTGATAAGTGGATGCTGATCTATAATGGGGGAGGGGGCATGGAAAGAATGGAGGAACTTTGGTCAATAGGGAGGGAGGGGAGAGTAGGACAGATGATGGAATGAGATGGACATCATTGCCCTAGGTATATATATGACTGCACATATGATGTGATTCTACATCATCTACAACTGGAGAAATTGTGTACAATTAATCAAAATGTATTGTGTTCTCATGTATACCTAAAGCAGAATAAATAAATTTAAAAAAATCAAAAAAATTTTATCTTTTGAAATTTGTATGTGTTTACAATTAGGTAATGTCTTTTGTATGTAATGGAAATTTAATAAAATTATTTCCTTAAAAAAAAGAAATACATTGGTTAACAAGAAAAGTAGTCTAGGATTAGTAACTTTAGATTACTTTTATATAGAACTTGATCTCAAGTGTTATCAATGGAATTATTTTAAATTTTGCATATCATACTGTTAATGAATTAAATACACAAAATAATTTTCATTATTTATAGGCTCAGTTACTAAGTTATAATAAAAGAGCTATTTGTTGTTACTGAGTTTCTCTTGATGTACACACTTAATTTCAATTTAAGGAACTAAGTTCCTTGTGCTCAAAGCCTTATTTATAGACTATCTAAGCCAATATATTTGGCCTAAGGTGAATTAAAGAGTGAATGTGATGAAGACCCAAATAAAATGAGTTTTATGTTTTAAGACCACTTGGATTTTTTCCCCCCACTTTGTTACTGGATATTGAACCCAGGGGTGTTTCCCACTGAGCCACATCCTGAGCCCTTTTTATTTTTAATTTTGAGATTGACCAAGACCACCTGGATTTTAATGTTATTTTCTTTTCTCACTTGTCAACAAGAGTTTTCAGAGGAACTTGCTGACTTTAGAATAGTTCAGAGTAAGATAATCTTGGTATGTGTGAGTCAGTGCTTCTGTGCAGTTCTACCTGTCATCTCATACCCTCCTCCTCTTCCTCACTCACTTAGTCACTTAGATCTGTTTTGTCTTCTCTCATGTGAGCTACTGCATGCAACTGGTACCATACTTCCTTCTATTCCTGCTTAAATGATGTTTCCAAATGCAAATTTGAATTTTTCTCTTTTCTACTTAAATCCTCACTGTCACCACCCTTCTACCTGCCTTTGCCTTTTTGATATGCTTGTGGTCTTTCCAGCTGTATCATTGGTCTTTCCGCTGTTAAGATTTTGAGTACAAATGACATGAACTGTCATACCTTGTCTTTGCCTCAATTCTTTTTTTTTTGCCTTGAATTTCCTTCTATCCTTCTTTGCCCGTTGAACTTCCTTGTCTTCTGTAAAGTCAACTTGAGTCTCCTTAAAAGCTTTCATTTACCTATCCAAGGTAAGTGAAGTACTTTTCTTCTTTTTATATTGCATTATCTAGCAAATCTCTATAGTGATAGTGACACAACATAGAAAACTCTACTTAAAAAAATGTCAACTTTAGAACTGTCATTGTAAAATGAAGGAACTTGCCAGAGCCACTTTTATTTATCCTCAGATTTCTGAGTCCATAAGATAGAGTATTTTTAGTAATCTAGCAGTCTGTAAAGTGATGCACATTTCTACTAGCTTGTATTCCTTGCTTTTTTGTGTGCTTATTCTGAGGAGTTTTATTAATCTTATAATTTAGTTACAAACTCATATGAAAGTTGTAAATAATGTACAGTTGAGATAAAAGTGCTACTTAAATTACATAAATATGCGTATTGGTTGTATGTATGATGTCTATGTAAATTTATGAACAGGACTTTGTAATCTAACCTAATAAACAGAAGAGTTCTATATTGTAACGCTTAGTTTTTACTCAAGCAGTCTCTCAATTCCTTGAGATAAAACTGTGTCTTATTGAAGTCCTAGCATCTTTCAGTGTTTAGCCCATGGGGGATGTTCACCAAATCTATGTTGAGTAAATATTTTGTGTAAAAATACAAGAGATGTTTGTGATCATGTTATAGCTTGGAGTGTGTGTGTGTATTGTATAAATGCAGAAGGACTGTGGATTAAGGCATAGGTATATCAGGATTAGACATGCTAATGTATAAGTAAGAACCATAGTGGTTTAAGGTGGTTGTATTTCTGTTCCATGTGAATGTTTCAGAGTGTGTTTCAGATATGTTCAGGAAGAGATAGAAACTACACATTACTTCATTTGTTTTACATAGTGGCTTATATGATATAGTTTCTTTATCTAATTTTGTATGTCACTTACTGAAATAAATCTGATATCTAAAGATGATTGGTCAATATGGTAAATGTTTCAGGTTTTGGGAGCCATCAGATGTCTCTGGCAACTATTCATCTGTCTCTTGTAGTGCAAAAGAGCCATAGACAATATATAAACAAATAAACATAGTTGTGTTCTCTTAAACTTTATTCACGAGAACAATTAGCTGACTCCTGATAGAGCTGATAAAATTACTTACTTTCATTATAGAATATAGCTTCTTCAATTACACATCTCTTCCATAGTGTTTCTAAAAATAAATATAACAAAATTATTATACTTTAAAAATAATAAAATTGAGAATCAAAATAAGAACATCTGTTTTTCTTCTTCTCCTTCTTTTTTTTCTTCTTTTCTTTTTTAGTGTGTTATATGCTGTTGGAATGAAAGCTGACCTCCTTATTGAGACAGTCCAGTCACACTCTTGCCTCAGGGTCTTTGCACCAGCTGATACACATATGAAACACAAGTCATTCTCCTTATTGTCCAGATTTATGCTAGGACAGTAATTTTTCCAGTGCTGATTATAATTCTGATGGCATTTGCAAACTGACATGTCTGTATTTTTTACAAAAATCAACTATATACAGTTCATGCCTGTGTTGGATCCTAAAATTCTAGAACTTAATCTGCTTGTTTAGGTATTAATAACTGGACAAAGTGAAGGACTTTATAAATGCTTGTTTGGAAATATATGGTAGAATTTTCACAAAGAAATGGATCTCAGTTGAATCACCACATCATAATGACAGGTTTGGAATTAGGAGCAATCAAGTTTACTAAAATTAAAATTCGGTTTTCTCAAGTGAAAAAAAAAGATTTTCTTTCCACTTGATCTAATGTGTTTGGTAGAAAAGTTAGGCAGGTGGATTGGCTGTACAATGGAGCAAAGATAAAAACTTTAGTTTAAAAATGCTGTCTATACTGGCATTTCTTCCAGCTGATGAAATTTCAGGAACTTCCACCAAATGAAAGTCACGAATGCCTGAAGAAGGCAGTGAAGTTTCTGACTGGCTTGGGAATGTTTATGTATGTGGTAGGATAAAAGGACACTTACAGTGATGTTGCTGTACTGTCGCCAGTATCATTTCTGCCAAATCTGTAGTCTTTATATGAATGCACGATGAAGGATTTCTGACTATCCACAGCAACATAAGACAGCATAGAAAGTGGGACAGTTTCATAGGGAATGTTCATATCAGTGATACCAAATCATAGAAGAAATATATTGAATCATAGAGGAACTTCAGAAAAGAACAGTGCCACATAGAAAATGAATGTGAACATATTCTCTGGGAGCTATACTTTAAAAGAAAAAGAACAGTTTTCATCATGATGCAAGACTTCAAAATATACTTACTGAGTGTGAAAGTCATCTAGGTCCTATGGACTACATATGTGCTGTTGCCTGTAATCTACCTTTGTAATGTGTATTTTCCTGATTATTTTTTTTCTGTTTTTTGTTCTTCTATTTCACTGTTTTAAGTTAACATTATTATTATTTTTTAACCATTCACTATCCTATATATTTCATCTTAATATGATTGCCAGTATTGGAGGTCTAAATTTTGTAAAGACTTTTAGATAACTAATTTACTTTACACATTTATTTGCAAGTTTGGCTCTGCAAAAATGCATTATAACATTATTGACATTGTATATATGAATTGCAAGTTTGTAAAAACCTTGAAGCTTCCTCAGTAAATGAAGTGATGTCCTTTTTGTACATATGCATTTGTGAAAAATGTTTCTTGAGATTGTAGCTATTTGGGTGACTACGTATGTGGTTTTGACTCATACTAGTTTTTGATTGATTTCATTGAAGATTGAGATTGTTCATGATGGTAGTTCAGATGATTGCAGTTATAAAGCTGGGTGCTGTCCTTAGTATACCTGAAAGTTTATGCTAGCAAAAATGTTTGTTATTGTTGCCTATATTATTGTGTAAAGTGGCCTTTGACATGTTGTCATGATACTGTTTCTCAAATCATCTCAAAAATGTAAGTAAATATCTTTTTAAGAGAATTAAAACATTTTTAGAATTATATTTCTGGGATTTTGATCCTTCAGAATCTTATACCTTAGGAATTTTGATCATTCTGGATTTCAGTATTTGAGATTTTTTTGTTTTTTGAGATTGTAGCTCAAACCCTATATATCAAGGCAGTGTTCCTCCACCGTTATAAACACGTGGTGACTCACCTATCTCCATGCATGTTCTTGCCTTAAGCTTGCCTCTCTCTATCTTTAAGCCTCTGCTTTCCCCCCTACTAGGCACTTGGTACTCTCTGCCATGCTGTATATTTTTTATTTAGTCATCCTTACTCTGTCTTCATTCATTTGACTGTCACATATGAAGGCAGAGACTTGTTTGTTTTCATCAATGCTTTCTGCCTAGGGATTAAAATAGTCCCTGCACTTCATATTTAAGAAAAATTGTTGAAAAAATGAATTAATGAATGAAAGCTTATCTGTACCATTAATCAGAGCCTTTATGTTTACAGAATTAATAATTGTACACTTATATTTCAGGAGCAGAAAACAATTTTTCCTTCAAGGCATGCAGTACCTGAAGTAATAGAAGACTTTCTCTGCAATTTTCTGATCAAAATGGGAATGACCAGAACTCTTGATTGCTTTCAGTCTGAATGGTAAACAATTTTGCGTGTAAATAGTTCTGTAGAAATGGTAATAGGATTTACTATGTGCACTTTCAACTGTCTTAAAAGACTGTGAAGTGATGCAACTAACATAAATGGATAGAAACCTTTCCTATCTCCACCTCTGAAACCACAACACACACTCATATACATAAATGTATAAATACAACCATGTATCAGTTGCCTAGAAATTTTCATTAAACATCTTTCTAAAATATTCAAATTTAACTAACTTTCAAAAAAATCAATTGAATAGCTCCTACAGTTATATAATATAAATATTTTTTATGAAATAATTTTCTACTATTTTCATGTAATGACTAATGGTATTGTTTCTTGCACTTTTGCATTCTATTAACAGTACTACGTTGCTTACTTTATGTATTGTTAAACACCTGCCTTTCCCTTCTTATGTAGCTGATTCTTTTTCTGTGTATATTCTTTACTTTAGAAGTAAGTAGCATTGTATTTTCAAATATTATCTAAAACCAATATTTTTCTGTTATAATTGAAAATTTAAGTAACGTATTGATTATGAAAATCAGTAGGCATGGTTGTTTTTATTCCTTTGCTATAACAATAAGGTTACCAGCCATATTTTTGAATTCCTGGCATTCTTTAAAATAATACTGTTAAATGATAGGATTTTAAGTATTTTTGATTTTTAATAGTCATTGTATGTTGTAGCAAGAGAAGATATAAATATATATATATATATATAAGATAGATTAATCGGTACCATTTTGGATTAAATTCTGACTTTAAATATAGGAGTAATTTGCAATTTTTACTAATCTGGTTGTGATATAATTCTAATTTTATGTTTTTTTCCATCTCATCTACTGAGAACATGCATATAAGAATAATCAGTTTCATTGTGTTTAAGCATATTGAATGTGAATAAATTTAATGAGAACCAATTCTCATTAATACAGTCTAAGATAAAGATTGAGTTTGGTGGTAGAAAAATACTACTGCTTATTTCAAAACCGCATATTCTGTGAATGATTTTAAAAAATCTCTAAGAAATAATTATAGATGTATTAGAAAATACATTTTTATAAAAGTAGAGCAGTGATTAATTTGAAAATGATTAATGAAAAGAGAAATTAACATGATTCAATTACTTTTTTGTCTTCTAAGAATGTGTGTTAGGACACATGGTACTTAACATGTTAGACCAGTCTGAAGTGTGAAATGATTCCCTTAGAGAAATATCTATCCCAGTAGACTTTTAATAATTAGATAATTGTTGTCATCCTTTAAAATTGGTCACTCTGAATTGATGAGATGACATTTTAGGAAACTATGAGATTATTGGGATGTAGGTGTACCATTTAATGTAAAAATTATGGACTGCGTTTTTTTATAATATGGGGTTAGTAATATTGTAGTTCAGATAATTTTATCCTTATCTCTAGGTGCTAGTTTCTATCCCTAGCTACTATATCCACACTGAACTGGATAACTACTTCACATGAAACATTTTCATTTTGATCAGAAACCTGTACTACATAATAGGGTTAAAGGGATAATAGGGTTAAAGGGATATTTATGTATTATTTTCATCATTTTTATTACTCTGAAAACTGTTTAGTATGTATCATTGCTTTGAATCCACTTGATTTTGCAAAAGGAAATCAAACAATATTTTTATATTGTTAATTTGCAAAAAGCAAAACAAAACAAAACAAAAAACTGGCCAGTAAACTTTGACTTATGTTCTTCCAATTCTCAAGTAATAAATCCTTTAAATCCTGAGTCAGAAAACTAAGACTTTTTGGCCAAATCTGGCCTGCCCTCCTGATTGTGTAAATAAAATTTTATCAGAATACAGCCATGACCTCTCTTCTGGTATTTGTCTGTGACTGCTTTCATGCAATGAAAGAAAGGGTAATTAGTTAAAACAGGGACTATATAACCTGCAAAGCAGTTTTTGCAATTTCTAAAATATTAATTTTCTGGCCCCTTTCCAAAAGAGTTTTCAATCCCTGCTTTTTATAATATATATGTGAATGTATTAGAAACTTGCTCTATGAATCACCAAAAAGTTTTCACTATGGGTTTAGTCAATGCTATTTTTATGTCTCTTAGGAGTACTCTATGGACAATGGTAATTTACTCTGGAGGAGGGCAAAATCGAAGAGGGGCATGTGTCAGCCACCTCCCTTCCTAACTGGACTGTTCTCCTGGCTGTTAACATGTTTAGTATTCATTTACTCTAAATGTAAATTCTTGGCTCTTTTTCGCCTTTCCCTCTTACTAGCACACTTTCTCTGACCCTCCCTTTCCAGCTAATGTTTTGAAAACGGAGTTTTAAATTTATTCTTTCTTTATTATTTACTTTATATTTCAATCCTTGGTTCTTTCTAATTTAGCCTCTTTTCCTACCATTTCACTGAAGGTAGGTGTTAGTAAAAATTCTATCAAAGGCAATAGGGTGATTATTTATAACATTTAATTACTAATTTAATTTACTTATTATAGAAGAGACTGTGAATTAGGAATACTTTTTTTTTATTTTACAAAGATATATTGCAGCTTTCAGCCAATAAAATTTGGCATAACATATAATTATTCAGTCGTGGGCAGTATAGTTAAAACTTTCTAGGGATGGTGAGGTATTAAAGGCAGAGCCTAGAATTAAAATTGCCCTTGAAAAATCCCTTATGTTCCCATTATTATAGGAAGTATATGTGGTGTTTTGTATAGATTACTGACTCAGTAAATACTACACAACTACTTGTTCCTTTGTCATTTAAATTTATCGCTGTTGCTTCAGTTGATGAGTTGGCTTCTGGTTATGTGTCACTTAAGAATTAAACACAGGAATGTTGTGACTCTTCTGTTTTGCTAACTGGTAATTATATTGTAATATGCTAAATTTGAGCCCTGTAAATATATTTTCATAGATTTATGTACTATGATATCAAGAAGGCAGCCTTGTAGGTAAATATTAAGTTTAAAATTTAAAGTAAAAATAAGAGTGTTCATTAAGTTTAAAATTTAAAGTAAAAATAAGAGTGTTCATTAAATGTGAAGGGTTTAGAATACTAAAAGGTAAAGCTTTAGGCTTATCACTCAAAATTTTACTTTGTATCAATTTATTGATATAATATGTTCTCATGCATCATTTCACATTTCTCCCAACAAATGTATGTAGCAGATAGCTACTAACATATCTTCATTTTATGGATAAGGAAATGGTACACTTCATTCATCACTAGGACCTCTGCCTCAGTAAGTGTCAGCAAGTGGAAGAGTCAACTCAAGCCAGATGGATTTTAGACACTAGTCTCCTAACTACAATGCTATATTGTAGGGTTGTACAAGGGAGTATTGAAAAAAAAAAAAAAAAAAACAACGAGAAAGATGCTTTCCAGAAAGCTTGACAAGAGAGAAAAAATTTAAGAAATTGCTTGATTTTAGAGTTCAGATTTGTTACTATTTTTCATGTTGGCCTGAGGAATCATGGAACTTGCATTGAATTTTTTAAATGTACCATATGTTTCCTGTGAAGGGCCTTCTGTCATGGTGGTGGCAATTCCAATATGCTTAGTTTTAGCAGTAATTAAGAGATTTTTGTTTTGTTGGTAAAATACTTTCCTAACTAGAAACGTAGAGAAAAAAATTCTCATTTGATGCATTGTGCTGTTTAAATGACCTTTTCCCTGTTTCATAAATTTGTCGCCACTTTCTCATTTCCTGTCCCCTTTAATCGCGTTACTCAGCTAAGTAATTGTTTTTTTTTTCTAGTGACGTTCACATTGCCAATTCCAGGGATTTGGGTGCCATTATGTTTGAAAACCTATCCCTACTTGTTTGACACTGTTTAGATCTTTACTGGTATTTTATCATGCTGTCCTGTCCGTCTTTTGTGGTGGTGGTCTGAAACTTTTTGAATGTACACACATCTTATGAAAACTCCATAATTTCTCATGAAAATGCATACCTATTCTCCATTTGTATATAATTTTAAGTAGTTTATAAACTTATGGTAAATACAAAGCACATTAATATAATTTTATTGGGAATAAATTTTGTATCTTAATAGTTACAAGAATCTTTTTCTACCTGAACATTTTTTTCAGTCTTATTCTAATGATGAGAGAATAGGGAAGAAATAAAAGGGCCTAGATATTTCTTTTTATTATTATTTTTTTATTTTTTATTTGTTCTAATTAGTTATACGTGACAGCAGAATGCATTTCAATTCATTGTACACAAATGGAGCACAACTTTTCATTTCTCTGGTTGTACACAATGTAGAGTAACACTATTCATACAATCATTACCTGTACCTAGGGTAATGATGTCCATCTTATTCCACAATCTTTCCTACCCCTATCCCCCTGTCTTCCCTTATTCCCCTTTGCCCAATCCAAAGTTCCTTCATTCTTCCCATGAAACTCCTCCCCCATAATGTATCAGCACCCACATATCAGAGAAAACATTTGGCCTTTGTTTTTTTGGGATTGGCTTATTTTGCTTCGCATGATATTCTCCATCTCCATCCATTTACCTGCAAGTGCCATAGTTTTATTTTCTTTTAATGCCGAGTAATATTTCATTGTGTGTATAAACCCCAGTTTCTTCATCTATTGAAGAGCGCCTAGGTTGGTTCCACAGTTTAGCTGTTGTGAATTGAGCTGCTGTAAACATTGATGTGGCTGCGTCACTGTAGTATGCCAGGGTATTTCTTAAAAATAAAACTACACATATATGCAAAGTCAAAACAAGCTAAAAGTCATAGGAGAATGTAGGATTTTTCAGAATTGTATTTCTAGAGTTAGAGATTAAATTTTCCAATTACTTATAGTGACTTTGAAGTCTTAATTCTTCTTTTTTCATGTAATGGAAGAAATTTTGTGTGATGAATGATTTCTGAATGCCCTAAGACAAATGTCATATGTTATGTTTTGCGTTGTGTTTCTTTTACCAAATTTATTTTATTTACATAGTATTTAATTTAGAGGGCAATTGCTAAATCACTTTTTGTCCTCACGGATATAATTTCTTTAGTGATTTTTTTTTATTTCTGCATTACATAAAGCAAGTTGCTGAAAACCAATTTTATGATCAGAGAATTTTGTGCTCTAGTACTTCAATCAATCTCGATGTATTCTCTTTTGAGATAAGTATAAATCACATTTCAAATACAGATAAAATATTCTATTTATGCTTAAATGGTTACCTTTTTAAATAAATTGTGGCAAATAGTACAATATGTGATATAATTATTTTAACCTTCAGTATATTCTATAGGGGTCTTCTTGTAGGTATTTTATTATTAGATGAGTTTTATAACATAATAATAAAGAATTACTTATTAAATATAATATGTTAATTTATGGCTTACAGTATGAAAATACTAATTTAAAATTTTTTGATACTTAGCTTACCTATAATAACCTTTGTAGGGATTGCTTTGTTAATACCTTTATTATATAAAATGTTTTTCTATGTTGTTTCTTTAGTTTTGTCGATTATTACATAGTAATTAAAATTATAATTATTTACAACCTATCAATAATTCTGTGATGTTGCTTTTTATTGTATTGAGGAAGAAGGAACAGGAGTAGCACCTCCCTCTTTACCCACCTGCTGCTATGTCCTCAGGCCTTCTTTCTTCCTGTTACAGATGATGAACTATGCGGGTTGTTCTCTGTGACCTGCCCTGTTCTTATTGACTGTATTCCAGCTTCTCTCATCTACTCAAGGACATTATTGCTCCTGTATTTGTCTCTCTTTCTTCCTTATTACTTTTTTGTCTCTCTGTTGGGTCCTTCCCATAAGCATGCAGATATGCAATAGTATCTCATGTATTTAAAAAAAAGGAAAAAATGAAGCACCCTGAACTTAATTACATCTTTATTGAAGTTCATCTTGATTTCCTAGCCTCTACTTATATGGCTTGTTTCCTTGAAAAAGTTTGTCGCCACTTTCTCATTTCCTGTCCCCTTTAATCGCGTTACTCAGCTAAGTAATTGTTTTTTTTTTCTAGTGATGTTCACATTGCCAATTCCAGGGATTTGATTCTCAGTGCTCTTTCAAACTCCTGGCAGCATTGTCACCACTGCTTGTTTCCTCCTTGTTCAAACATTTCTCCATCTGACCCCTTGACCACAGCTTTCTCACAGTCTCTCATTACTTCACTGACCTCTCTTTTTTGAATTATTTTGGTAGTATTTCCTTTTTTTCCCCCAGCTTTGAAATGATGCAGTGTTTTATGGCTTAGTCTTGTGCCTTCATCATCATTTTTTTTTTTTTTTTACATTCACTCTCTATCTGATCTCTTCTAGTCTCATGAGTTTAAGTAGCATTTATATACTGATGGTGCTCATATTTAAATTTCCTATCTTGACCTTCTACCTGAACTCTTGGCATGTATGTATAACCTTCATCTTCACTTGATTGCTAGACAAGTTACATTTAACACGAATGGACAGTTCTCTTGATTCCTCCAATCACCCATCCTACTGGATTTGTCCCATTTAGTAAATGGCTGTCTGTTGCTTAGACAAAAACCTTGAAGCATCCTTCAAAAGACTTCTCTCTTTTGCTAATACCTGACAACTAATTCATCAGAGAATCCTGTTAGCTGTATCTGGACAGTACTTTTTACAACTTCAGTTGTTACCCACGTTGTTCATCAGCCCACAATTCTGTCTTTCCTGGACTATTGCTGCAGCCTGGCAACTAGTCTCTGATTCTGTGCGTGCTCTTCTCCAGTCTGTTTCTTCCAGCTGACTCATTTTTTATAACATAAATCTGATCAGTGTTACTTGTTTTAAATACTTCCCATGGCTTCAGTCTGATTCAGAGTAAAATTTTTTTCCTCATTGTATGCCATGATGGCATTAGTACCTAGCAGTTCACTAATACTTTATTTTAATAATATATTATGAATATTAATATTTTAATTTATAAATGTAACATGGCAACTAATTACCTTCAAATTCTTTGAGACTTAATTTTTTGAATTGCATGTGAATTAAGGTGATTTAGTGGAGAGAAATGACGATCTTTTTGTTTGATTTTATTCTAGGTATGAGTTAATACAGAAGGGAATAACTGAACTTAGAACTGTTGGGAGTGTTCCAGATGTCTACACCCAGATTATGCTTTTAGATAATGAGAACAAAAATTTGAAGAAAGACTTAAAGCACATCAAACAGGCAGCTGAGTATGTTATTTTTAAATGACTATTTTTTTCCTTTTCATTTTGGACTAAATAAAAATAATGAGTTGAATGAAGCTGATGTGTGTTATATATGAGAACTTTAATTCTGGACAGCTGAATTATATTTAAATTCTAGTTAAAAAACTGTGAAAAGCTTTACTAGCAAATTAATTGAACAGATGACCATAATTCTCACAATTGCAATTCACTGACAGTAGAATACAGGGTGTTGTGTAGGAGATATTTAATTTGTTATGTCACTTCCCTATGTACTTGATAATCTTTTCATAGTTTTTAGAGTTTTTCTCTCATGAAGATAAGCTAATTTCAGGAATAATAATGAAATTCTAGAAAGCAGAGTCTAAGAAAGGAGCTAGTTTGTTTTTAGTAGAAGAATTTAGATATTTGAAAATTACCCAAAAGGAATAATGTAAACCATGGACAGAGGGTGATAAGTAGATTATCAGATGTAACAAATACCACTTTGGTGTGTGATGGTGATAATGGGGTAGGCTATGCATGTGTAGCAATAGGAGGCATATGAGACATCTTAGGATCTTCTGATTAATTTTTCTGTGAACCTAAAAGTGCTTCAGAAATACTCTATTGATATGAATGAAATTGATTAAATTGTTGATATATATAAATTATACCATAATGAAAGTCACCATTCTGCATGATCAAGATTGTTGCATGAAGAAAAATGAGAGAGAGAAAATATGAACTATCCATAATCTGACCTAGGCCAACCACTGTTTCGATTTAATTTATTTATTTTTGGGGGGTACCGAGGATTGAACTCAGGGACATTTGACCACTGAGCCACATCCTCAGCTCTATTTTGTATTTTATTTAGAGACAGGGTCTCACTGAGTTGCTTCTTAGCACCTTGCTTTTGCTGAGGCTGGCTTTGAACTCTTGATCCTCCTGCCTCAGCCTCCGGAGCCACTGGGATTACAGGAGGTCACCACCATGCCCCACCAGTATTTCCATTTTTGTTAAATAGCTTTTTGGACTTTTGTCAGTGAATGTATACATATATATGTAAGTATATTTATGTACGTGTATATATATGTGTGTGTGTATGTGGGTAACTTTTAGATAAAACTATAATAATGCCTTATGGTTTGTAACTTTTCATTCAATAAAAATGATAAACATTTTTATGAACACAAATTTTATTCTAAAAACTTAAAAAAAAATCCTTAATGGAAATCTTTGTTTTGTAATTTCCTGACATAAATTTATGCACAGAGGAGAAACTTAACAGAAGCCAAATCTTTTCACATCTTTTTTTCTTCTAAAATTAAGGGAAGACATGCAGTTTTTTATAATATTTTTAAAATATTTTTGTTGTATTTTTTATACCTTTATTTTATTTATTTATATGTGGTGCTGAGGATTGAACCCAGTGCCTCACACATGCTAGGCAAGCACTCTGTCGCTGAACTACATACAGCCCCAGTCCCAAGACATGCAACTTTGGGGAATAATAATAAATAGATAGTGTTATTCTGGCAAAGAAATGTGTGAATATGTTGACTCAGGGAGAATTTACTCATGTGAGATAGTGTTATATTAAAAATATCAATGCTTAGATATGAAAGAGAGTTCATTTATTCATTCATTTTGATTAAACATTTAAGCAGATGCTTTCTCTGTTAAAGAATCACATTAACACAAAAATTAGCTTAACATGACGTATAATTATATATTTTTAAGATATATGAAAAATATTGAATGAAAAAATGACTGCATTGCAAAATGGAGGAAATATTTATAATAAGCTTCTACTTTTAAAAAGTATAAGTACATGAAAAATTATTTCTATGATTATTTATTCAATTTTTAGGAATGTATAGAGATATTTTTGCCAGGTTTGTTTTTGCCCTATATATATTTCATATTATCTGTGGATGTGCTATTTAGGATTTTACATTTTATATTTTATATAGATTTGTGTGAACGATGCACAAGAATATGTTATTATAACTATTATTCCCTCTATTCTTGGTTCCATTTTTCAGAAGTGGTCTATACTCTTTGCCTAGATGGTCACAGTGATTTTGAATAGATGCCTAGAGGGAATTTTAGAAATTTGACAGAAAATTTTCAACAGTGCTGCCTGACATACTGTTTCAGTTCCTCATTTCCTTTAAATTATGGCTTGAGTTTGCTGGTCTTCCTTTGGACAGATACAGACTCTTTATGTAGTGAGTTTTACCACCATAGTATTAAATAATCATTGATTGCTAGATGTTTATTGAATACTATATTTAAAAATTATAATCAAAATTATTTAAACTGTCACTCATGTAAATTATTACTTTAATGCTAAAAGAAACCATAATTATAAGTTATCACTCAATTTAAATTTTGCTTGTTTGCTAAAATATAAAATTATAATTTTAATTTCAGTGGTTTATGTTTATTCCTTAACTTTTATCTCATGCAGTTTATTTAAAATCTTAACAAATTAGAAAAGGAAAATATTTATTTGCTTTAATCTGTCTGACATGGTAAACTTGAAGGAAAGCTGCTTGACTGTTATAGATGTTTAATCATTACCTTGATGAGTGAATATTAAGCATTATAAAGTATATCTTTCTACTTTACTTTACTTTCTACTTTACTTTACTATACTTTATACTATACTTTACTTTCAGTAAAGTAACCTGATATATTCTCAGAAAATTTAGAATGAAATTTTGTAAAAAGTTTCCCAAACTATGTCTTATCATGCTGCAGGCTTACTCTACATTGTGATATTTCATCACCCAAGTTTTTCAATTGGACATATGAGCATATTTTTCTAATAGCAGTTAATGGTAAATACAAGATTCTCTATATAGAATTTGATTAATGTTTGCCATTTTAGGATTAGGCTATTTCTTAAGATAATTTTATATGTATAATACTTTAGAAATATTTAATATTTAAAGTACAAAAAGAGTTGGCTTATAGATGTCTTATTTGCCCTAGATTATATTGGTAGCATTTAATGAACTATTGAGAAAACTGAAGAGAAACTCATAGCTATAAATTTAATATTTATCTGGGAGAGAGTAACCATAGAAAGAGTAATGAACATAAACTACCTAGCTTCTAATACTCTGCCACTCATTAACTCAATTTTCTTATTGTTAATCTGGGAGTAACTATAGATAACATTATTAACTCCTAGAGGGGGATATGATAATTAAATGAGACAATCTATGTTAAAGAGCTGTGTGAAATCGCAAGTGCTTTGAAATGTCAGTTATTACTCTCAATATCTCTAAAGATTGTCATCCCTCTGTTTTAAAATTTTGTCATATCATTAATATTTTTGAAGTTCAGCAATAATAAAGCATGTATGTAGAAATAAAAGAGGAAATATTTCATGCTAAAATATCATTTGAATTTCTGTAATTGATTTGAGGAATTGTCTTTTCCCTGTTATAAGTATTCTCAATTCCTGAGCAATAGAAGTTCCCCTTATAATTGCTACAAATATAAATTTTCATCTAAAATACTAAATTTGAGAAATAATTGTTGAGAAATTTTCTTTACAGATTATTTAGAGGAGAAAATTATTAGTAAAAAAGATTTATTGTTATAGCAAAGGTAAAAGGATATTACATTTTAGATATTGGTATAAGTAATATTTGATAACCATTCTTGCAAAAGGAGAATGTAACCTTAGTTTTCTAATGAAACATGGGCCAGTTGTTATCTTAAGTGCAGAAATCTAGAAGTAAAATGATTAGCTCCACATTTGCAGAGAATTGGTGATTGGATGAAATGAGAAAATGTAATTAGAATTCTAATATCTTTCGCAATTAAGCAGTATTTCATAAGCTTTATTTGAAAGTTGACATACCAAAATTTTCGCATTAGTCTGAGGTCCATAAGTAAATACTTTGAGTTTTGATTAGAAACTTGTTTGCTTGATCTTGTTGCCTATTTTATTAAAGTCTTTTTCTCATATGACAGACAATGTAAATAAACTCAGTTTGATGACTTCTGAAAGTACGTGTGTACTTGTTTTTTAGCTTCCTGTAGTATAGCTTTCATATCACCTTTACTTTCTTGGCCTTCTTGGATTCTTGGACACTTGTAGGAGCACTCTCTGATTCTCAATCCTTCCCCTTCCTCTTTCCCCATTCTATGGTGATGAATGGTACTGCCTGAGAGCAGTGTCTCATTGTAACTTTGGGCCATGATTGGGCCAGGACTGTATATAAGCTTCTGTACTTTCTGGAATAAATGGTATTTCTGTGTCTCCCTCTGGCAGAACAGTTTACCTACCCTGGAGTCTGGGTGGAGTGACTCCGCGGACTGTCACCCCAAAACCTCGTCCTGTGAGACCCCACTTCATCCTTCCTTGGGAAGGGACGTCTCTCGGGACCCTAATTTGTCGAGCAGACCCACAAGGCACGACTTCAAACAGTAGACACTGAAGTACTTTTTGCTGCTAAATATAGCAGTTTCTTTTCCTTTTCTGTGTTTTATTTTTTATTCCTATTTTCCCTCATCTTCTGTGGCAGCATACTGTTCTACCCCTCTTTCTAAGTTTGAACAGACTCCTTTTATTCTTGCCTCCACATTGTTTATACTCTCTTAGCCCAGTAAGATAACCACTGACCAACCACATGTAGATATTAACAAATCTAACAAGTATCAGGAAGTGGTAATTGCTAGGAAGAAAAGTAACATAGGCAAAAGAGACAGAGGTCAGGGGGGTGCTTTTCCATGTAGAGTGGTGGGCGAAGACCTCTCATATCTGAAGAGACTAAGGGAGAAAGACATGTGTAAATTGGAGAGATGGAGTTCTGGTCAGGGGTAAGGAAAGGGAAGTATAAAGAATATGTGGTGGGGACAACTTACTTTGTTAGAGAAGAGAGAGAGCATGGAGGCCATGTTGGTTGCACAAGTGGATTAGTGGTAGGCACCTTTGATAGAACTTTGCTTTTTTTTTTTCTTTAAGTGGAATGTGAAGCTAAAGCATGATTTTGGGTAGAGTCATAATGTGAGTAGGCTCCTACATGAAAAATAGACTGGGTAGAAGGACATGATGGAATCAGGAAGAGAAGTATAATTGGCATAACCTTACAGATTGACTTAGCTGGTTAACTGCATAGTGATAATGAACTCAGGAAAGCTTCATATGGGACAATTAGGTTCTTCCAAGGACAACACATGAAGATATTAATCTCTACATTATTAATCCATGCAAACATTGGTTTAGAACAGATAACTGATTAGCTATTGTGGCTAGAGTAATGCAACTGCTTGATGCTTTGCCATTTATTAGATAGGAGAATGTAATTATTATTCAGTTTCCTCACGTGTAAGTGGGGTAATATTTTCTACCTTTTGTGTAGCACAGTATCTGTCACATAGTGCTTAATAACAGTTAAATCAGTATTCTGTGTTAGGGCACTTTTTCCTTTCATAACAATATAGTTTATGATTATATAGATGTACATTTTATTTACTTGTTCATTTTCTCTGGAGTCCTATAAACTTGAGCGCAAAGATCATGCTTGTTTTATCCATCATAGTATAACGAACATAATGCTTGGTATATAATATGTATTGAGTGGATAGAATAGTATCAACATCATCATTGTTATCTGCATTATTCTTGTAATTAGCAGTGGCAGCAGTAATACTGGATAAACAACCAAGTGTAGTCTTTTTTACATAAGTAAAGTCAATATTTATTTATTTACATATGTTAAATTTAAAATTCTCAAAAATATACATCAATGAAATGCAATAGAGATCTTACAAATAAATCCATGCTTTTATGTCAATTAATCTTCTGTTAGGGTACCCAGAATTCAAGAATACACAATGGGTAAGGGACAGTCTGTTCAACAAGTGGTATTGGAAAAACAATACCACTACACAATAACTCTACATAAAACAATCAACTTAAATGGATTAAAGGCTTAAATACAAGAACTGAACCATAAAACTTGCAGAAGGAAATAGAAAAGCTTCATGACACTGTTAATTGGCAGTGATTTTGGGTGTGACACTGAAAGCAAAGGCAAAAATACCCTCAAAATAAACAAATGGGGCCACATCAAACTGAAAAGCTTCTATGCAACAAAAGAAACGACAAAATAAAAAGGCATCCTGCAGTATGGGAGGAAATATTTGCAAATCATATAGCTTATAAGGAATTCATTTACAAAATATATAAGGAACTTCTACAGGTCAACAGTAAAAAACAAAAACAAAAACTAATAATCCAGTTGAAAAATGAATTAAGAGCTCGAATAGACATTTCTCCAAAGACTTTTTGTAACAAAAACCTACTTGTTGCATCCACGGTGGCCTTTATGTTAGTCTCTCTCTTAACAAACCAAGCTGTCTCCACCATATGTTCTTTTTAAATTTTTTATTTTTTCTTTTTAGTTATACATGACAGGAGAATGTATTTTAACATATAATACATACATGGAGTATAACTTCCCATTCTTGTGGTTGTACATGATGTGGAGTACCATGTGTTCTTTATACCTCTCTTCATCCTTCCCAGAGTTCCATCTCCCCAAGTTTACATGACCACCTCCCTTAGTCTATTCAATGTCCAGCAGGCATATGAAAAAAATATTCAATGTCACTAATTATCAAGGAAATGGGAATTGAAACCAACTCCCCAAATAAAAGTGTTGATGGGGATACAGAAGAATTGGAACCTTGCACACTGTTGATAATGCAAACTGCGGTGGTCACAAATGGAAAAAAGATGGAAAATCCTCAAAATGTAAAAATAGAACTACCTACATATTATCCAGCAATACCATTTATAGGTATTTATCCAAAACAATGAAAATCAGTATTCAAAGGGAGATTTTTACCCCCAAATTCACTTTTCACAATAGCAAAGATGTGAGAATAACCTAAATATCCATTGACAGATAAATGGGTAAAAAAACATGATATAATCATGCAATGGAATATTATTTAGACTTTAAAAAGAAGAAAATTCTGCAATATTTGATAGTATAAATTAACTTTGAGGATATTATACTAAGTTAAATGAGCTAATCACAGAAAAATCCTGCATGATTTCATGTATATGAGGTACCTAAAATAGTCAAATTCATAGAATCATAAAATGAAATGGTGGTTGCTAGGGCCTTAGGGGTGGTGGGTAGGGGAGAATGTGTTTCTAATCAATGATCATAAAGTTTCAGTCAAGCAAAATGAATAAGCTCTGCATATCTACTGTATATCATTCCAGAAGTATTTTCCACAAAAAGAAAGGTAGGAATGTAGAATAATGAACCTCGTGGGCCTATCAGGGAACTTTAACACATCTTTGCCTTATTTAATTTCTGCTCCCACCAATTCCCTACCCTATACCAAGTTATTTCAGCTTTTTTTAAAGTTTTTTTTTTTTTTTTTATCTTTTATGTACTTTAAAATGTGGAAATATTAGCTTTATAATTTAGGAAAACTCTTAAATTCCCATACATTTAAATATAGAATATTCAGAATATATAATTTCTATCCAGAAGTTTCCCTTGTGTCCCTTCACCATCATTTTCTGGCCTAAAGATCACTTGTTTTCTACGTTGGAATGATTTTGCATGTTTGAGAACTTCAACAATGGAATCACAGAATGTTCTTTTTTGTGTTTAGCATCTTATAGTCAGCATAAAGTTTGTAAAATTTACCTATAACTTTTGCATGCATCAGTAATTTGTTCCTTTTTATTACTGAGTAGTATTCTGCTATATAATATATACCACAATTTCTTTATCATTTTTCCATTGGGCTGTTTCTGTTACTTTGAATAAACCTTCTTTTAACACTTATGTACAAATCTTTCATGGGGATGTGTTTTCATTTCTTTTGTATAAAAACTTAGAATTTCTGGATCAATTTGTGGATATTGAACTTACTAAGAAACTGCTATTTCCTTTTCCAAAGTTAGGCCATCTCTCTTAGTTGCAATATATGAGAATTCCGATTAGTTTACACAGTCACCAACATGGAATTTTGTTAGTATTTTAAATTTTAGCCATTTTAATGATTGTGTATTAGCATCTTGTGAATTTTCTTGATATCAGGTGCTACTGAACATTTTTTTGTGCTTATTGACCATATGTATGCTTTGCTTTTAATGTGTTTAAGCCTTTTGCTTTATTTTTTAATGGTTTGTTTTTCTTTACCATTTAAGTATAAGAAGCTTTTTTAAAATATTTTTTTAGTCGTTGATAGATATTTATTTATTTATTTTTGGTACCAGGGATTGAACTCAGGGGTACTCAACCACTGAGCCCTATTTTGTGTTTTATGTAGAGACAGGGTCTCACTGAGTTGCTTAGTCTTTATTTTTATTCATTTATCATTTATATATGATGCTGGGTATGGAACCCAGTGCCTCATTCATGCTAGGCAAGCACTCTACCACTGAGCTGCAGCCCCAGCCCCATAGTGTAGAAATTTTTGTATCTTTTGTAAACAAGTCCTTTGTCATAAAATTGTGAATATTTTCTCTCAGGTCATGGCTTACTTGTTTACTTTCTAAATGCTTCCTTTTAATGGACAAATGTTTTAAATTTTGATGAAATTTAATGTATCTATTTTACTATTTTGCTGTTAATATCTTGTTTAATATATCCTTGCTTACCCTTAGGTCACAGAAACATTCTTGAATGTTTCCTTCTAAAACTTTTAAAGATTTAGAATTTTATTTCAGTCTCTAATTTTTATATATAGTGTGAAGTAAAGAATTTCTCCTGGCATTTTTGTTGAAAATCAGTTGACCTTATAAAGTCTTAGTTTGTTTCTAGACTTGTGTTTTCCATTCATATATTTGCTTATCCTTATACCAACATCATACTCTTGAATATTGTAGTTTTAATTAAGTCTTAAAGTCAGGTATTGTTAGTCTTCCACCTTTGTTCTTTTTCAAGATAGGTTGACTCTTCTAGGTTATTTGTATTTTCATAGAAATTTTAGAATTGCTTTCTATTTTCATAGAAATTTTGGAGTTTCCATAGACCTGGGTGAGATTAGAATTGAGATCGAATTGAATATATAACTTAATTTGGGAAGAGTGTGTGTATGTGTGTGTATGTGTATGTGTATACATATATATTCGGGGGGGGGATCAATATCTTCCCAAGTTTTAGTGTTCCATTTACATCATGGCATATCCATTTATTTATCTTTAATGTTGTGTATTTATAAAAGGACTTGAAACTTATGCATTTTACATTTAATTAATGTTTATTTTTGTTGTTGAATTATGAGCTCCATATAACAGAGACTGAATCTTGTGTTCATTATATCCCCAGGGCCTATGACTATGCCTGGCACATGGTAGGCACTTAAGTGACTATGTGCTGATAGTGTTTAGCTCTGCAGTTACACTTTTAATAAGTTTAGAGTAGTTAATTGATAGATTTTTCTGATTTCATAACATTCTTATGAAGTAGGCATCATTTTCTTTTCATGACAGAAATCTAAGCCACATTCTGTTAAGCTAAGTTTTGCCCCATTTGAAAGTATCATTTTTTTGTTAGTTTGGTTTTTGGCTTTTACATTAAGAACATGTAATGTGGACCAGAAGGGATCTATTGAGAACCTTGCAGATTTGGCAAGAAGTAATAGTGACTGAGATTAAAAACTGGAAAATGGAAAAGTAGGACTTTAAAAATAATGAAATATGATTACCTTCTACTAGAAAATATAGGCATAAAAAATTGAAATTAAATGGCAATTAACAATGAGAAAAAAACTTATGTTCTTGGAGATCCTGCTTTCACTTACAAAACTGACTTCTATACAAGGTCAAAGAATGCATAGCTTTTGTGAAGATCCATTTAATTTAATTACTTTCAGAAACAAAAACTATGAAAATAAGGATAATAATGTAGCCCATAAAATTTCATGCTTTAGTGTTTAGGTAATTGGTTGTTAAATTAAGATATGTTTTTCTGGACATAGGTATACCCCTTCTTTTTTGGTTAAGATTATAAGAGGTTTCCTCTAATCTGGTTGAATTCTATTTGACTGTTCAACAGTTATTCCCAATATTAATTTTAGTGGGTTAAATTAATTTATTTATGGCCAATCTAATATAATGAAATATTTGGTATTTGTATAATTATTTTAAGAAATTACTTTAGCTCAAGATTTCACATAAGAAAAATACATGGCAAAGACAAAATGCTTTGGTGCAATAAGAAAATTTTTTATTTATTTAGCCAAGTGATAAAATAAATTTGTTATTAAATGATCATTCCAAACTATTCAGTTAATGCAGTGATTTCACTAGGAATATTCATTTAAAAAATTTTAAATGAGTATGCCTCTAAATCATATTCATATCATGTTGAAAAAAAAGAGTTTCATAGTAGATAAGAATATGTATATCTTAATATTATATCCTTGAATTTTAGACTTTGATGTGCTGGTTTCCTGAAATAGGTTAAATAGTCATTATATCATCACATTAAAACAAAGCATAACTAATTATATTTTTTATGAAATATAAATTCAAGCAGAATGTTTCACTGAATAACTTCATTGTATTTGAACAGAATCTCAATATTTGCGTCTATGTTAATGAAAGTTATTTTTTTAAACACAAAGATGTTTTCTCATCTACTAATGTGGTGAGGAAATACTGTATAGCTTAAAATATTAGTTACTTCTGTTAATATTTACAACTATCTTTTAGCACAATTTTTATTTTCCTTTTATTAAGTAGATGGGTAGCAGGGAGGTCATAATAGGAGAAGCATCACCATGAAATGAATTTAAATTGTTTATGGAGTAGACTTCATTTGTGCAGACAGAAAGCAAGTCCCTGAAAACCAATTTAATGGTCAGAAAAACTTTAAGGTCTAATACTTCAATCAGTTCCTATGCTTTCCTTCCTGGGATGAGCACAAATAGGTTTCTAAATGTGTATTAAAAAAGGGAGTTGATGCAATGCACATTTGTGGTTCTGGTTAAGAAATTTGGAGCATTATTCTTTTTCAAGTATTTTTTAACCTATTAGGGGTTTACATTTTGGATAAGATAAATAAAATGTGTATTTATATAATTCATCAAGCTGTTGAAAAGATTTTAGTGGCCTTAAAATAGATGTTCATAAAAGTTTAATTTACTTTTAAAAAAATAGTGTTACTAATAATCATGCATCCTGATAATTTTATTTCATTGGAGTAGATTTAACTACTTGTTGCCATCCCCCTATGATAGGAATAATTGACTATATCTCTTCTACTATACTAAATAGTAGTGGTAATATGATGATGATGATGATGATGATGTGATGGTGATGATGATGGTAACATTTGTTGAATGTTTAGTATGTGCAAGACAGTCATTTCACTGAATTATTTAGTTGAATACACTTTCAGGCCCATTATCTTGTTGTTTTGTAAACAACTATGTGTAAGTTACATAGCCTCCCAAGGTCACGTTGCTATGAAGAATTTTCAATATTGTGTATGAAATTATTATACTGAATTAGTCTAATGAAGCAACTGGAACTGTTAGCAGATTATTTATGGAGGCATAATACTAGATTTTTAACAACTGTTCTAAAACAAATATGGGATTACTTTTGAGATAAACTCTTATTCAACTTGGCACTGTAGAGCTAAATTGTTTTCATATGCCTGTAAGGGTATTCTTTTTTTTACAAATTTATTTATTCTACTTAGGTATACATGATAGCAGAATGCATTTTGATTCATTGTACACAGATGGAGCACAACTTTTCATTTCTCTGGTTGTATGTGATGTGGAATCACATCATATGTGCAGTCATACATAAAGCTAGGGCTATGATGTCCATCGCATTCCACCATCTTTACTGTCTCCATGGCCCTTCCCCCTGCCCTCTCCTTTGACCAAAGTTTCTCCATTCTTCCCGTGTCCTCTCTTCCAGTATGGATCAGCATCCACTTATCAGAGAGAACATTTGGCATTTGGATTTTTAGGATTGGCTTACTTTGCTTAGCATGATATTTTCCAACTCCATCCATTTACCTGCAAATGCCATTATTTTATTCTCTTTTATTGCTGAGTAATATTACATTGCATATATATACCACAGTTTCTTTGTCTATTCATCTATTGAAGGGCATGTAGGTTGGTTCCACAGTTTAGCTATTATGAATTAAGCTGCTATAAACATTGAAGTGGCTGTGTCACTGTAGCATGCTGTTTTTAAGTCCTTTGGGTATAGCCCAAGGAGTGGGATAGCTGGGTCAAATGGTGGTTTCATTCCAAGTTTTCTAAGAAATCTCCATACTGCTTTCCAGATTGGTTACACCAATTTATAGTCCCACCAGCAATGTATGAGTGTGCCTTTTCCCCCACATTCTCGCCAACACTTATTGTTTGTATTCTTGATAATTGCCATTCGGACTGGTGTGAAATTAAATCTTAGAGTAGTTTTGATATGCATTTCTCTAATTGCTAGAAATGTTGAACATTTTTTCATATGCATGTTCATTGATTGTGTATCTTCTTCTGAGAAGTATCTGTTTAGCTCCTTAGCCCATTTATTGATTGGGTTTGTTTTTTTGATGTTAGGTTTTTTGAGTTCTTTATATTTATAACGATATTCTTTAGAACTCTTAAAATAGGGGTTTGAAATCTGTGTTCTAAGATCTCATGCATCATTTGTTTAAAATACTTTTTTTAAATTGTTGATGGTCTTTATTTTATTCACTTGTTTATATGCGGTGCTGAGAAATGAACCCAGTGCCTCACACATGCTAGGCAAGCACTCTACACTGAGCCACAACCCCAGCCCATCATACATCATTCTTTTTTTTTTTTTTAATTTTTTTTAGTTGTAGATGGACACAATGTCTTTATTTCATTGCTTTGTATGTGGTGCCGAGGATCGAACCCAGAGCCTCATGCATGCGAGGCAAGCGCTCTACCGCTGAGCTACAATCCCAGCCCCCATACATCATTCTTAATGCAGAGGTTTTTTTTTTTTAAAAAAAACAGATTCATTTTATTTTTTGAAAACAGTTTATCTATTCTCTAAAACATTTCCCCAGGAAATATCTACCATTTCTTTTTTCTGTTCCCTCTTACAATCTCCTCCTCTTTATTTACTGCTCCCTAGTTCATGGAGGTATCAGAGAGTTTCTTTCTGGTTTGGTTCATCTTCCCTTTTAGAGAGGCCTTGTGTATGCCTGAGCCTTAACAGTTGCTCAGCATTCCTGCCCCTTCTTGCCTCCTCAATGTTGCAGCCAAAGTCAACTTCTTATGTGTAGTTGCTCTTGGCGGTATTTTCATATCCTACTTTAGGAATAGGATAACTCTACTTGTATGGAATATTTTTTTTTTTTTTGTAGTTGTAGATGGACAGCATGCCTTTATTTTACTTGTTTATTTTTATGTGGTGGTAAAGATTGAACCTAGTGCCTTACACATACTATGCAAGCAATCTGCCATTGAGCTACAGCCCCAGCCCCAGCCCCAGAAATATGTATTTTGCCCTTTCCTCAGGGGCCTATGTGTTTTGTGCCTTTTCCCCAGCATCCACTGGTTATTGCCTGCATGCCATCACCATATAAAGAAGCACTCTTCAGTCTCCTGGCTTGCCCCCTATCATTCTCCAGAACACTCAGTGGAGGTCTATAGAAAAGAGTTTATAAATTATTTCAAATTGCCCTAACCCTCGGTTGACATACTCAGTACTTTAAACTTTCATCTGATTTCTGATATTCTTTCTCCCTGCTTAGCAATAGTTCATACTCATATCTGCACTTGTAATGGCTCACCTGTATTTGGATTTCATGTTCTTGGTTGCTTTGTCACTTTGGCTCTCGATAGGTTCAGAAAAATATTTTAATAAGCCTACAGTTATTTCTAATAATGTGATCAACTGGTATGCGTTTCTCATGCAAATTAACTACAGATAAGCAAAAGAAAATTTGATTTTTCAGAATTTATGTTTTCTTTTCAGAACTAAATAATCTAGTATATTCTCTTAATTTTCTATGCTAGGAAGTTCAGAATTAAATTCTGTGGAGTCTTTTCTTTTATTCATAAGCATTTGGAATTACTTTTTAAATTTATGTTTCAAATTTGTGCACCAAATTCTCTTTAAAAGTAGGTGGATTATTATTTGAAAGTATCTGTCAGCAAACTTTTAATTTTATTTAGTTAAATGTGAATGAGTCATATTTTTGAAACTATAAGTTCTGTCCTTTCATCCCTTACTCCCTTTCACATTATTACTCCCATACGAAATATGTTGGATGTGATCCTTCAGTGAGAATTATAGTTGGCTTTTTATGTTTATATTATGTCTTGAATTGCTTAAGACTGAATTTGTACTGAAGACAATAGTTTTTCAGAAAGGAAGTAGTAATGATTTTTAAAGTTATTATTATTAATTTATTTCAGCAAGGCTAGAGAAGATCTGCTGAAAACTCAAAAAGAACGTGATTTTCATCGAATGCATCACAAGAGAATAGTCCAAGAAAAAAATAAATTAATTAATGACCTCAAAGGGTAAGCTGCTTATATTCATTGGCATATTTATTAAAGTTATTTAATTAGTGTTAAGTAATTTGACTATGGCAGAAGCTTTTAGGTAGTTGTTCATTCAACATGTAATAAGCATTTAATATGTGTCAAATACTATGTTGTATGTTTAAAACACAAGAGTGAATAAGTTTAAGCCTTTGCTGTCAAGGACTCCAGACCCCACTGCAGTTTGTGATGGTTGTGGGGGTTGATACCATTGTGGCTTTATCAACCAGGAGAGTAGTTATCTCAAATATACTGGAGTGTAAGAGGGATCAGGATGTATTTTCAGAGGAAGTAAATAGTGAAGTATAAGTAAGAGTAAACATACCAAGCTACTGGGGGCAGTAGAGTGCTCTTGATATATCCTGTGAAAAGGCAAAGTCATCAAGGAGCATGGCATGTTTACCAAATTGTAAGCATAGAGAGCAAACTGCAGATGTGGCTTTGCAGGGTAGGAGGATATCCTAAATGACCCTGAATTTATGATGACACTTTTAGAAATTATTCTGAAGATATTATTTAGATAATAATATCTTTCACACTTTTACTTTTCTGCACTCATTTCCACAAGAAACAAAAAATGGATTTTATAGTATTAAAAAAAATTTTTTTCTTGCTCTAGGGCAAGGATGTCTAACAGAACTTTATGTGATGATGTAAATATCTGTACTCTGTAATACAATCACCAGCTAAGTCTTTACATTTAAAATATATCATACTTGTTAAATATCCAAGTATGTTTAAGGGGAATTCTATTATAATTCATTTTATTAAAAATATATCAACTTAGATTATACCTTTGTTCATATTTTATTATTTCAGGTGAATGAAAAATGCATATTACCTTGTGATACAGCCATACTTGCTATATGCTCACATGGTCTTTATTTCTTCATTTAATCATTAGGAATAATGTTTCAATTTTCCATTTGGATGCATCACTAGTGTGCTTTTTCTAAGCAACTAGAACAAAACTTCAGTGAGGCCATGAGAGTCACATAAGAAAATGAATCATCAAGTTAGTCACCAGTGATACCTGGCTAAATTAGAATTTGAATTCTTTGTGTTTATTTTACCCAAATATTTCAATTGTATATCCATATTTCCTTTCATTGTAAATCATTAAAAGTTGAACTTATTTTTTTCTATAAATTATTCAGCTAATTTGATAATCACTTTACAGCTAATTTGTTAATCACTTTTATAGTATTTCCCATTTAACATGAATTTTTTAAAAATTCTTTTTAGTTATACATGGCAGTAGAGTCAGTTTTGACATATGGAACATGTACATCCTAGTCTTGTGGATGTACATGATGTGGAGATACACTGTGGTGTATTCATATGTGTACATAGAAAAGTTAGTCAGAGTCATTCCACTCTCTTTCCTATTCCTACCACCCTTCCCTTCCCTTCATCCTCCTTTGTCTAATCCACTGAAATTCTGTTTTTCCCCCATATCCTTGTTGTGTGATAGCATCTGTATATTAGAGAGAACATTCAACCTTTGGTTTTTTTGGATTGGCTTATTTCATTTAGCAGGATATTTGCCAAATCCATCCATTTACCAGTGGATGTCATAAAGTCATTTTTCTTTATGGCTGAGTGATATTCCACTGTGTAGATACACCACATTTTCTTTATCCATTCAACCATAGAAGGGCATTGAGGTTGGTTCCATAGTTTAACTATTGTGAGTTATTGAGTTATTGAGCTGCTTTTAACATTGATGTGGCTGTGTCAGTGTTGCATGTTGATGTGGCTGTGTCAGTGTTGCATGAGAAGTGGTATAACTGGGTCAAATGGCGGTTCCATTCCAAGTTTTTTGAGGAATAATCATACTGCTTTGCATCAATTTGCAACCTCACCAGCAATGTTTGAGTGTACCCTTTCCCCCACATCCTCACCAACATTTATTGTTGCGTGTATTCTTTTTTTTTTTTTTTTTTTTGGGTACTGGAGATTGAACTCAGGGGCACTCGACCACTGAGCCATATCCCCAGCCCTATTTTGTGTTTTATGTAGAGACAGGGTCTCACTGAGTTGCTTAGCGCCTCATCCTTGCTGAGGCTGGCTTTGAACTCACGATTCTCCTGTCTCAGTCTCCCTAAATACTGGGATTACAGGCTTGCGCCACCGCGCCCGGCTTGTTGCTTATATTCTTGATAGTTACCATTCTGACTGGAATGAGGTAATACCAGACCTTAGGTTATACTACGGAGTCATAGTAACAAAAGCAGCATGGTATTGGAACTAAAACAAGCATGAAGACCAGTGTAACAGAATAGAAGACACAGAGACAAACCCACATAAACAGTTGTCTCATACTACACAAATGTGCCAAAAACGTACATTGGAGAAAAATAGCCTTTTCAACAAATGGTGCTGGAAAAACTAGAAATCCATATGCAGCAAAATGAAACTAAATCCCTGTCACCATGCACAAAACACAAAATGGGTCAAAGACAAAATGTTGAGTGAACATGAAGGCAGGAAAATAAGACAGGAAGACAGCTGAAGCATAAAGGAAAAAAGCCAAATAGTAACTATCAGAGCCTCAGAATGAAGAAACTGAAAAAATAACCTGTGGGATATTATCAAGTAGTCTATCATGTTTGTATTTGGAATCCTAGAAGAGGAGGAGTTGGCCTGTCTAATTCTACTGCTAGCTTACTCTAATTGCCAAGAATGTCAGTTCAAATTATTCACTCAGTAACATTTAAATTGACCACTGGATAGATATTTGGACTAAATAAGCTAACTGTGAGTCAGACTTTAGCCAGAAATCCACTTGTTCTATGGTTTCTGTTGACTCCCATTATAATTGAGGGATCATAATGTTCACTTTGGGTTTCTAGATATGAACAGAAACTTCTTAACATGTCTTCATATACAGGTATAATCACTCAAGTAAATGACCATAGACAATTATGCAAAAGGACTGAGGCTATTATAACAGTTGAAAATTCCTTGAGTGTTATGGAGTTGTTCTGTACTCTATACCATGGCAGCTCAAGCATTTTACTTTGATGAGTGTTGGCAGCCACTTCTCGAGGTTCATAAAGTCTGTCCTAGGAGTTAATTTATCTCATCCACTGGAGTTCTTGAGATGGTGTTAAGTTAGTTTTCTAAAGAAAATGCTTCAAGGTAAATGAATTATTGTTTGTCCAATCTTACTGTCTAACCCTTTATATCAAGTACCTCAAAACCCAATCTGAGTATTTTGGTTCCTATCAGTGTATACTGATTCTTATAGCATTTTAGATGTAGAGTCTCTATCGTCCCTTATCACACCATCAGCTTAGCATTCAGAAAAGAAGGTAGGGGCATTTCCAAAGGGGTATCTGTTAATTGTGGGGAAGAGAGAGGCCTCTATAGCATCTGTCACCACAGCTGAAGCACTCAGTCCATCCAGGAATATGGAGTGAGGGGTGGGGACATGTCCGTGAGCTATTAGTGGGCTGGGGAAAGGGACTAGAAAGCCAACATACTCAGGGCATCCTGAGAACTAGGGGAAAAAATGGGGATATTTTATATTAAGTGGGTCAGTTCATCAGGAAGATGTATTAAATATTCATGAATCTAATACATGGAGCAAAACCTAATGCAATTGTAAGAAAAAAGTTATTTCTACATTTATAATTGGAGATTTTAACACTCTTAATAATTATTATTAAATATAGACATTCTCTAAGTTTATAGAATAGCACCATCAATCAATTAAACATAATTAACATTTCTTGACTTCTGTTTGGAACTTTTCAGGTTTACATGGAATATTTACCAAAACATACCATAAATTGAGCAATAAATGAAGTCTCTTTAAATATCAAAGGATTGAATCACACAAAGAATATTTTCTGACGAAAACCAAATTAAATTAGAAACCAACAACAAAATGATATCTGGAAGTTTCTCAAATATTTAGAAATTAATTAATATACTTCAAGGAATCCATGAATCTAGGAAAGAAATTATTAAATAATTTGAATTTCATATAACCCATGAGTTAAAGAAGGAAGTTGGAAAATATTGTGAACTGAATGATCAAAAATGCAACAGATCAAAATTTGTGGGATGTGGCTAAAGCAGTTTAAACCTGATAGCTTTAAATTCCTGTATTAAAAAGGAGAAGGTTTTATAATTAATTATATAATCTTTTTATGTCTTAAAAGGTTTTTAAAAAGAGCAAATTAGTAGAAAACAATGGAAATTAAAAAATAATGGCTAAAATCAATAAAATAGCAAATGGAAAAACTAAGAAAAAACCAACAGAGTAAAATATGGGTTATTGGAAAGTATGGTAAAATTGATAAACTGTAGATAGACGGATTATTACCAAACTGTTGACAGAGTAGCCAGGACCGTCACATGTTCCTGTTGGAAGTATAAATTACAACTTAGCAATTCAACTCCTAGGTATTTTTCTAAAATAAATGAAGATCTGTGATCAAAAGTGTCTTGCATGGCTTGTATAAAAATGTTCATAGCAGCATTTTTTATGATAGCCTGAGATTTTCATCATCAGAATATTGGAGAAACACATTATAGAATGTAATACAAGGAAGTACTTCTCACAATAAAAAGGAATGAAGTATAAGTACCTATATATAAGAAAACAAGAAATAATCTAAAAGACATTATGCTGAGTGAAAGAAGCATTTCCAAAGAGAACATATTCTGTGAAACCAAATATATAAAGTCCAGAATTTTCTAGGATATTAGAAATGTGGACTATATGAGTATGCATAGTTCTCAAAACTCTTTGAACTACAGCACTATAGTTCTGTATATCTGTATATCTTATCTTATGTAAGTTATACTTCAATTACAAATACAATTATTTTGATATTGTTTTCAAATAAAACAGATTTTAATGATTTTATATCACATGTCCAGTGGTATCATCTTATATGAGATATCAAAATATTTTTATACTTATTATTGTCTTATTTTTAAGATCATCCTTTATTTTGGTGTGAATTTTCTGTTTAATCATCCATTGTTTGTGGCCCTAGTTTTTGTGAAAATTATTTCTGACTTGATTAAAGGAACTGTAGTTTCTTAAAACTCAAAGAATTGCAGCAATCTGCTGAGTATAAACTTAAAATACAGCAAAAGGTGCTAATAGCTAATAGAAAACTAGTTAAGGCAAATGTGATTTTCCCCCCTCCCATACTTCACTCCTCACCTCCAGGTTTTTGCATTGAAATGGCATGCTAAATAATACTTTCTGTGCTTCTTGGCTCTAGTGTATTGACCTTTATATGGCTAGTCATTTTTATTTCCCCTTCAAAAAATAAAAGAAAATCAGTTCTTATGTTAGATGAGAATCATTTATTTAATTCTTTTACCCTTTAAGATGCAACTGGCCTTTTATTTTTTATAGGTTAAAGTTACATTATGCATCCTATGAACCAACTATAAGGGTGTTACATGAGAAGCACCATGCTTTACTGAAGGAGAAAATGCTGACCTCCTTGGAAAGAGACAGAGCTATTGGGCAGGTAAACAGGCAATCAGGCTACTTTGAAACAGGTTTTAATTATTATTTTAATCATTTTTTTAACACAAGTAGAAACACTGGTTTTGTTTCTGAGATAAATTTTAAAATTTTTCACAAATTTTTATGTAAAAATTTATTTGGAAATACTAAAAATGTATTCTATCTGTTTTAAACCTATAATGATTATTACTCAATTAAATATTGTTTAATTGTAACAAATTTATAGTAGATTTTCAAGTAAAGTTAGAAGAAAGTACTTAGCTATTATGGCTAGACTGATGAGTTTAAATGCTGCCTTTGATAAGTACAAATATTGATCTTAGGAAAGTGACATAAATTACACTTAGAGCTTATATATAACATATAGCCAGCCAAAAAGCCCCATCTTTTAAGGTTGTTGTGAAACATATAATATAATGAATAAAAACTCCCTAAAATTTCCCCCCAAATGAATATTTGACACTCCTAGTTCCTGATTTAATTTGTTTTCATTTTTGCCTAATGAATGACACGCTTTTTTATTTTTCCTGCAGAGTTTTTACACAGGCTTAGGCCTAGGGGAGTGGTGGGGAACCTTTGACAGTGTAATCAAGGAAAAGAAAGAAAACAAAATATTTATAAACCCCATATTCTATTTATATATGTATATAAAGTTTACTACAGAATGTAAAACTTCACTTAACATTGTTAAGCATTAACATTGTTTGTTATTATCTGGAATTTTTGTTTTTGCCCAAATTCAGAAGTTACAAAAGCTCACGTGATGGTAATACAATTCCTTTAATAATTTTATTGTAAAGGGATTTTTAATCAAATTTATTTTATCCTTTGAATGGAATCTTTAGCTACTAAAATGCAAAACATCATTTGTTTTAGTGCCCTTTCTACTTGAATTTAATTTTCTTTGAGTGTTTAGATTGCATGATAAGTAATATTGAACTAAATGACTTTTATAATTATTTAAATTTTATGACATTATATTCAAACCCTCAGAATTTAATCTCCTTGTTCCTTTTCATCTAACCTGTGGCAAGTACCTGTACTACCACCAGGTTGTTTATTTCTACTTCTGCAACATGTCCAGCATTGGATTTGCCATTCATCTGTTTTATGCTTAGGGCTGTTATTTCTGTGGAAATATTCTTGATTTCCCTGTCTCTGAAATGAGCATGATTCCTGAAGTTATATCAAAGGCCATTCTGAGAGCATATTTAGAGTTGTATCACAATCCCTGGGTTTCAGATCATTCCTCACTGGTTTAGTAAAAAGAGTTAAGGATTAGGAGTAGTGAGTTTAAATCTCAATGGTGTGCTGTGAGCCTTCAGATCATTTACATATAGTTTGTTTTTTTTTCATATTAACCAGGGATAAATTGTTTGCCTTATGATTGATATATATCTAAAGTGAAAACATGGTTAAAAAGTTAAAATCATTCTGTGAGTCCAGTTTGAATTGTCTATATTGCTGTTTGGATGTACAAAGAACTGTATCATTATTAGCTGCAACTGTTTTGTTTTGTCCTTGAACTCCCTACTCTTGCTGAAGGCAAAGGAAAAGATAACCTACCTGCTGAAGACTGTCTAGATCATTCTGGGTTAAAACAGCCTCTTTGGATTTATCACCCAGTATGTAAATATAGTAACTGGTTGGTTGGCTGTGAGATAATTATCGGTGTTAAATTTCTTCCTTCAGATGGCATCCTCTTTACTTTCCAATGTAGTGAGACTTACTGGATCATATTCCTGTTGTTGAGGTGCATAGTTGTCAGTGAGCTAAGTGTAAACCCTATACATGTTGTTAAATGCATGGTCTCTGTCACAACATCTGTGAGCTTCATAACATCTGTAGTGTCATTGTCCTGCTCTAGTCCTTTTTTTCTAGTCCAGTGCTTCAAATGTTTAATTTTTATTTACCTCACAGAGGTATGCAGAGGCCTTTGATTTTCGTATAATGCAGGTACAAGAAGCCATAATAAATTTGGAAAGCAGTTAAGGACAGTCTACATTGACACAATATTTTCAGTCAATTTTCACACTACCTAGAAAGCACTGTTTTTCTAGCACAGTGAAAAATATGAAGGACTTTTTAAGTGACAGTCACCCTACACCCTTCCCTGAGAAACTAGGAACAAGTAAATATACTCTCTATTTGGAGTATCCTCAAACTATATGGTTTCATTTTTATTTTGTTCTTAGTAGCCCCACTTAGATTTTTAACTTGAGAGGGAAACCAGAACTCTCATGTCTGACCTCTTGCTCAGGCATAAACTTCCCCTTTATACTTCTTGGTTCTATTAGATGGGATGACTTTCCTGACTTCTTCTATATTATGGGCCACTCTATATCCTCATTTGTCTCAGCCAATCCTCACTTACACCTGTTTTTACGGGATAATTTTTAATGGCTTCCACTTCATCCTTAAAAAAAAAAATCCCAATTTGGAAAATACTTGCTAATGGAAAAATTCTAAAGAGCTTATTTCTTGATATCTAAAATGGAACAGTTTGGATTTAGAAATAGCATTCCTCTCAACCACATCTGCTGTTCAAGATGGTAAATTCACTACAATTTGAGGAAGTCAGATTTAAATAGGAGATCCTGTGCTGCCACTGTAGACTTCAGTATGGACATTACTGACACTGGGCATTCAATGCTCTTTTAGAATTGTCTTATAAATGTGAATGGAAATTGGCCATAACAGTCACCATTCTCAGGTTAAGTTCTGTACTGTACATGATTCCTGACATCACTACATGTTGTTCAAAATCCAAAACAAGTACACATGATTGGTGGTGCCTAAGTGCTATCTCCTTAGCACTGGTGAGAGATTCATTAATATCTGTATGAGAGTTAGAGAAAGGCTGTGTAAGCCTCTAATATCTACAGCAACAAGTGGAAGACTCGTAATTCACTAAACTAAAGTTGCTAACTGGTGAAAATGACTGTCATCTCTCTCTTTACAATATCCTGATCCTCGGATCAATTAGTTGATTCTCTAGAATGAAAATGTATTTTAAGTCTATGTGTGTCTTTGGAGAACAAACCAAGGTTACCATTTAATGAACTGAACCTGTCTGGATACCTCTCATACAAAGAACAATTCATTACCAACCAATTTTTTTTTTTTTTCTGTTGGAGCATACTTATCAGGTGTGGGTGTGCAGCCATAGAGCAGTCTTTTAACTAGAATCTATAGTGTGTCATGAGGACACAGAATGAGTTTATTAAAAATATTTGTAAAATGAAAAGAAAAGAGAAAGAACCTCAAGAAAACAATGGGATATGTCGAGAGACAAAGGAACTATGATAGAGTTAGGTGGCTCTCCATTCAAATTTGATTTGGATATTAGGGCTAACAGTGCCATCCACACAGTGAGGGAGTGAAAAGTTTTATTACTTTCATAATTGAGTTGTCTCAGAGAGCAGCACATTCCCCTAAGCATTTCTGAAATATATGAGTGACATCAGGGAAAGGAGACTGGGTTATAGTTTTTATTATGGTTGGGGTTTAGGGCAGGGTGAGTATTCTCATGTGGAGGGAGGGGCTTGCATAGTTTGAATCTCCTGCCAGTGCCAAGGAAATAGCAACTAGAGATTCTTTCCAGATTGCAGTGATGTGTGGGACATGAGGGGGAGAAAATGAAGTGAGATTCTTCTTTGTTAAGATTCTAAAGGTATTCCCAGTGTTGAAACTTGTCACAATATAAGCAACAGTGTAAATAATGTAATGTTGGATTATTACTCAAAGCATGGAATAAATATTCTATAATGGTATAAATAAATCATTGAGTAAATAAGTGGGAAGAGAACAAATCTCCCATACAGAAGAATACCACATAATGTATGTAGATAATCCTTCCCTCAAGGTGGTGGAACTGGACAACTTAGCTATGAAGTATTGGCTGCACTTCATGACTTGCCTTCAAAAATAGAGTGGATGTAAGTGGAAAAGTAACCTTAGAGTGGAAAAACCTGGTAAACTACCTTAGCTGGGTGATCAAGGTTAACATAATCAATTTTAAATCATGTTGGCAGTATATACCTGTGATATGTTGTGCTTATAATGGCATTTCACTCTTGTTGTCTTCTTTGCCAAATCCCAACAACTACAGCTTGACCATGGGGTAAACATCAGACTACCCCAAATTTAAAGCCATTCTGTAAAATACTACGTGACTAGTACTTACAAACATTCATGGGGTTGTGGCTTAGTGGTAGAGCTCTTGCCTAGCATGTGTGAAACACTGGGTTTGATTCTCAGCATTGCCTATAAATAAATAAATAAAAAGAAAGGTTCATCCACAACTAAAATATATATGTGTATATATATATATATATATATATTAAAAATAAAAAAAATAAATATTCAAAGCCATTAAAATCAGAAAGTATAAAGTATAAAGAATCACCCTGGTCCAGAGGAGGCTACGGAGATGTAATGAGTAAAGGTAAGGTAATATTATGGATGGGCCCCTAGAACATAAAAAGGTTACTATAGAAAAATTAACAAACTCCAAACAGAAATGGACTTCTGTACACATTAATATTGGTTCATTGCTTGTGATAAATGTACCATCTTAATGCAGGTTAACATGCATTATGCTGTGGGTATACGGGAACTCTCAGTGCTATATTAGTAACTATTCTGAAAATCCTATGCTATCTAAATAAGAATTTTATTTTTAAAATTTATAATCCATCTGACCTATAAGAATAGATATTAATCTGTTACTTTTTAAAAAAATTGCAAGCATTTCATTAGCACTAATCTATTGGTTATAATTTATCTGCAGTTATTTATTAATAAAGAAATATTGCTATTCTGTAATAGAAGAAAAATGTGTATCTGTGTATAATTAAACAGATGATATTTTGTGTTTGTGGAATCATATACAGTGAGGGATGAGATAGCTTTCTAAGGCTGAATTTTAAATTTAAGTCTATTGTTCAGGCAAATGGTATGCCACCCAATAACAAATGTTCTTAATTATAAGACATTTTTAATAAAACAGGGAGTATCTGTGGGTAGAAATGAATTAAGAGGTTTAGGTGTAAAAACAATCTCTTCATATTTTACTTTCTAAATAATACTTAACCTCACAGTTTATAGATATAAAAATAAGTTATCATGAAGAAATATAAACAGAGACAAATCTCTCTCAAAGTAGAGAGCTGAATTATTATCAAAGTTTGTAATGAGTATTTTTGATTCAGGAAACTGTTGTAAAATAAATGTTTCAGATTCTTATTGATGATTATTAATAATTGCATGTGGAATTCAATGTTGAATAAAATTTTTTTTTGTTAAAGTTCATGTTTGATATTTAAATTTATAGGCATTAATTCAAGAGAGAATAATATTTTTGATATTTTGTGATGTTTTAAAATTTTTTTTAGTTATAGATGGGCACATCTTTATTTTATTTATTTTTATGTGGTGCTGAGAATCAAACCCAGTGCCTCACATGTGTGAGGCAAGTGCTCTGCCACTGAGCCACAACCCCAGCCCCTTTGCAATTAATTTTTAGGCATTTCATTTTGCTTAAGCATTTAAAACCATTTGGTACATAACCTTACATATTTGACTTTTTTTTCTTTTTAGATTTCTGGACTTCAAGCAACACTGAATAACGTAGATGTGGGGCATAGTTTTCATATTCCTGAAATTAAAGGTAAAAGTAAAATATAAATCACCTCTAGTTTAATATTGGTTGGATGATTTCTCAATCTTAATAGAGATCAACATTCTAGAGATATTTAAAAGTGAGTAAGTGGGGAAATAATTATTTCATAAAGCAGAATTTTAGTTAAACAATTAGGGAAGTATGGGCATGATACTATATAGATTTATTTTAGAGCACTATGTGAGTCAGCCATCCTGGAAGGACTTCTGGTCTGATCATGATGGAACACCTAGTACCAGACTAGCCTTGTCTTCATGAATAGCTCTAAAACTAAGCTATATAGATGAGGCAATTATTAACATTGGAAAAAAAGACATCACAAGTTGCAGAGGAGCAGAATGACAAAAGGAAAATTTACAAGGTCTACCATCAACCATGACTTCATGCTTGAGGAACTTTCCAAGCCAAGCTTCTTGGAAACGGATGCCAACAAGAAAATGGAAGTCCTGATGAACTGAAAAGGCAGATAATGTTGTTCATAACTTTGAAACTAGAATCTGTAAGAAAGGGCACTGGAGAAGAGAGAGCTAGAAGAGAGTGGCCTCAGTAACTAAGAGTCTATAGCTAATGGTTGGGCTACATGTACGTAACAAGAGTATCTGAGACTTAAGAGAGGGATAAAAGTCTAGAGGACTAAGAATAGACTAGAAATTCTGTAGGTGGGCAGTGATGATAGACCTATCAATTCCAACTATCCCTGGTTGGGGAGAACTTTTTCATACATTATTATAGCACATAAATATTCATCCCATACCGACCCTATAAAAGCAGAAACAAAGCTTACGCAGGATTCTTAGGAGAGAAAGAGTTTGGAGTTTGAGTTTTGCCAAGTAAGAAGACCTGATACTTTAGGACTTTACATAAATCCACTCAAATAAAGGAAAAAATTAAGCCTAGAATTTTGAAACAATCAAACAAAAACAGAACTGCCTTCTAGAACAAAAACTTTTAGGAATTTAATTCCTAAAATGACTAAAATTGTAAAAAAGAATATACATATGAAGGCTTAAAGATTGAAGAACTTTCCATATTGGGTTGTTGGTTATAATCATTGATCCCTAATGATTCATTCATTCTCTTCTAATAGTTTATAATTTTATATATTTATCATTGAAATTTCCATTAAAATATACTGGTGGTTTTCAGATAGTTCCTATATGATATTGGCTCCTGGTATTTAATTTAATTCATAAAAGAACACATTGCATGTTTTACTAGACTGATAATTTATCAATTACTTTGAGATCAAGTTTGCAATTGTATTTTGATTTGTGATATTTTGAAAAGACTTTTAGTCACAAGGAATGAATTCTGACTTAACATGAAGAAGTAAGTTGTTTTAGTTGCATATCCCAATTATCTGAATAAAATAAATTCCTTAAAATCCATACTGAATAATTTTATGCTCTTTATAAACATACTCTGTAATTTTAGATATTATAGTTGTAGGATCTTTTTGTAAGCTTCAAATCTTAGCATTTGACTGGGTGATCAGACTCTTTTGGTGCTCTGCTTGCCTGAACTTGGGATGTTACTTAGCAAGGCGATGTATTTTTTTAAAAAGTTGGATTAATCATGGTTCTTCATAAAACTTACCATCTTCCACATTTTTTTTTGAGATGATAGAGTTTGAAACCAGGACTGCACACATGCTAGAGAAGTTTTTTTTTTTTCCTTCAGTTTTCTTTCTATTTTATTTATTTATTTTTCATTGTATTCAGATGGAGGATAGTATTTCATTTCTCTGGTTGTAAGTGATATAGAATCACAACACATATGTAGTCATACATAAAGCTAGGGCTATGATGACCATCATATTCCACCACCTTGACTGTCCCCATGCCCCTTCCCCCCTTACACCCTTTTGAATAGAGTTCCTCCATTGTTCCTGTGTCCTTCCCCACATTATGGATCAGTATCCACTTATCAACGGGTACATTCGGCATTTGGTTTTCTGAGATTGGCTTATTTCACTTAGCATATTCTCCAACTCCATCCGTTTACCTGAAAATGCCATAATTTTATTCTCTTTTATTGCTGAGTAATATTCCATTGTGTATGTATACCACAGTTTCTTTATCCATTCATCTGTTGAAGGGCATCTAGGTTGTTTCCACAATTTAGCTATTGTGAATTTAGCTGCTATAAATATTGAAGTGGTTGTGTCACTGTAGTATGCTGTTTTTAAGTCTTCTGGGTATAGACCCAGCAGTGGGATAGCAGGCTCAAATGGTGGTTTCATTCCAAGTTTTCTAAGGAATCTTCATACTGCTTTCCAGATTGGTTGTACCAATTTGCAGTTCCACCAGCAATGTATGAGCGTGCCTTTTTCCCCACAACCTCACCAACACATATTGTTGTCTGCGTTCTTGATAATTGTCATTCTGACTGGCATGAGGTGAAATCTTAGGGTAGTTTTGATTTGCATTTCTCTGATTGCTAGAGATGTTGAACATTTTTTCATATGTCTGTTGATCAATTGTATACCTTCTTCTGTAAAGATTCTATTCAGCTCCTTGGCCCATTTATTGATTGGGTTGTTTGTTTTTTTGGTGTTAAGTTTTTTGAGTTCTTTATATATCCTGGAGATTAGTGCTCTATCAGATGTGTGTGTGGCAAAGTTTTGTTCCCAGAATGTCGGCTCTCTGTTCACTTCATTGATTATTTTTTTTGCTGAGAAGAAGCTTTTAAGTTTGAGTCCATCCCATTTGTTGATTCTTGATTTTACTTCTTGTGCTATAGGAGTCTTGTTAAGGAAGTATGGTCCTAATCCGACATGATGAAGATTTGGGCCTATTTTTTCTTCTATTAGGCGTTGGGTCTTTGGTCTGATTCCCAGGTCCTTGATCCACTTTGAGTTGAATTTTGTGCATGGTGAGAGATAGGGGTTTAGTTTCATTTTGCTGCATATGGATTTCCAGTTTTCCCAGCACCATTTGTTGAAGAGGCTATCTTTTCTGCAGTGTACGTGTTTGGCTCCTTTGTCTAGTATAAGTTAACTGTATGTAAGTAGGTTCATCTCTGTGTCTTCTATTCTGTACCATTGGTCTACATGTCTATTTTGATGCCAGTACCATGCCGTTTTTGTTACTATAGCTTTGTAGTATAATCTCAGGTCTGGTATTGTGATGCCTCCTGCTTCACTCTTCTTGCTAAGGATTGCTTTGGCTATTCTGGGTCTCTTATTCTTCCAAGTGAATTTCATGATTGCCTTTTCTATTTCTATAACAAATGATGTTGCGATTTTAATTGGGATTGCATTGAATCTACGTAGCTTTTGGGTAGTGTAGCCATTTTGACAATATTGATTCTGCCTATCGAGGGAGATTTTTCCATCTTCTAAGGTCTTCTTCAATTTATTTCTTCAGTGTCTTTTAATTTACATTGTAGAGGTCTTTCACCTCTTTTGTTAAATTGATTCCCAAGTTTTTATTTTTTTTTGAGACTATTGTGAATGGGATAGTTTTCCTAATTTCTCTTTCAGAGAATTTATCACTGATGTATAGAAATGCAGTTGATTTATGGGTGTTGATTTTATATCCCGCTACTTTGCTGAAATCATTTATTAATTCTAGAAGCTTTCTGGTGGAATTTTGTGGATCCTCTAAGTATAGAATCATGTCATCTGCAAATAATGATAGTTTGAGTTCTTCTTTTCCTATTCCTATCCCTTTAATATTTCTTTCATCTGTCTAATTGCTCTGGCTAGTGTTTCAAGGACTATGTTGAATAGCAGTGGTGAAAGAGGGCATCCCTGTCTTGTTCACATTTTTAGAGGGAATGCTTCCAATTTTTCTTCATTTAGGATGATATTTGCCTTGGATTTAGCATAGATAGCTTTTAAAATATTGAGGTAGGTTCCTAGTATCCCTAGTTTTTCTAGTGTTTTGAACATAAAAGGGTGCTATATTTTGTCAAATGCTTTCTCCGCATCAATTGATAAAATCATATGACTCTTATCTTTAAGTCTATTGATGTGATATATTACGTTTATTGATTTCTGTATGTTGAACCAAGCTTGCATCCCTGGAATGAACCCCACTTGATCTTGGTGCACTATTTTTTTGATACGTTTTTGTATGCGATTTGCCAGAATTTTATTGAGAATTTTTGCATCTATGTTCATCAGGGATATTGATCTAAAATTTTCTTTCTTTGACGTGTCTCTGACAGGTTTTGGAATCAGAGTTACACTTGCCTCATAGAATGAGTTTGGATGGGTTCCCTCCTTTTATATTTCATGAAATAGTTTGAGGAGAAATGGTATTAATTCTTCTTTGAAGGTCTTGTAGAACTCAGCTGAGAATCCATCTGGACTTGGGCTTTTCTTGGTTGGCAGGCTCTTGATGGCATCTTCTATTTCCTTGCTTGAAATCGATATGTTTATGTTGTATATATATTCTTGGTTCAGTTTGGGTAGGTCATATGCCTCTAGAAATTTGTCTGTGACTTCAGGGTTTTCAATTTTACTGGAGTATAAATTTTCAAAATAGTTTCTAATTATCCTCTGTATTTCAGTAGTGTCTGTCGTGATATTTCCTTTTTCATCACGAGCTTTAGTAATTTGGGTTTTCTCCCTCCTCCTTTTCATTAGGGTGGCTAAGAGTTTGTCAATTTTGTTTATATTTTCAAAGAACCAGCTTTTTGTTTTGTCAATGTTTTGAATTGTTTCTTTTGTTTCAATTTCATTGATTTCAGCCCTGATTTTGATTATTTCTTGTCTTCTACTTGTTTTGGTGTTGATTTGTTCTTCCTTTTCTAAGGCTTTGAGACAAATTCATTTATTTGTTGACTTTTACTTCTTCTAATGAATGAGTTTAGTGCAATGAACTTTCCTCTTAGCACTGCCTTCATAGTATCCCACAGATTTTGATATGTTGTATCAGAGTTTTCATTTGCCTCTAAGAATTTTTTTATCTCTTCCCTGATGTCTTCTGTTATCCATGCATCATTCAATAGCATATTATTTAGTTTCCAGGTGTTGGAGTAGTTTCTATTTTTTAATCTGTCATTGATTTCTAATTTTATTCCATTGTGGTCAGATAGGATGCAGGGTAGTATCTCTGTTTTTTTTTTTTTTGTATTTGCTAAGACTGGCTTTGTGACATACATATGTTCTATTTTGGAAAAGGATCCATGTGCTACTGAGAAAAAGTGTATTCACTTGTTGATGGATGGAACACTCTATATATGTGTTAAGTCTAAATTATTGTAGTTTCATTGAGATCTATGTATTAAGTTTTTGTTTGGGAGATCTATCCAATGGTGAGAGAGCTGTGTTAAAGTCTCCAAGTATTATTGTTTTGTGGTCTATTGGATTCTTGTCTTTGAGAAGTATTTGTTTGATATACTTAGAAGCCCCATTATTGGGGGCATAGATGTTTATGATTGTTATATCTTGTTGATATATGATTCCCTTAAGAGGTATGAAATGACCTTCTTTATCTCTTTTCACCATCTTTGGTTTGAAGTCCACTTTATTTGATATGAGGATGGAAATTCCTGCTTGTTTGTGGGGTCCATGTGAGTGATATGTTTTTTCCCACCCTTTCACTTTCAGTCTGTGGATGTCTTTTCCTGTGAGATGAGTCTCTTAAAGACCGCATATTGTTGGATCTTTTCTTTTAATGCAGTCCGTCAGTCTATGTCTTTTAATTGGTGCATTTAGGCCATTTACATTCAGGGTTATTATTGAAATATGATTTGTAATCCTGGTCATCTTGGTTTATTTTTGTTTTTTACCTTGACTTGTTTTCTCTTTTGAATGGTCTTTCCTTTAGTGTAGTTCCTCTCTTTGTATATTTTCATTGTTGGTTTTCATTTCCTTCTCATGGAATATTTTGCCAAGAATGCTGTGTAGTGCAGGCTTTCTTGTTGTGAATTCTTTTAACTTTTGTTTATAATGGAAGGTTTTTATTTCATCATCAAATCTGAAGCTCAGTTTTGCTGGATATAGGATTCTTGGTTGGCATCCATTTTCTTTTAGAGCTTGGAATATGTTGTTCCATGATCTCCTGGCTTTTAGGGTTTGGGTTGAAAAATCTGCTGAGATCTGAATTGGTCTCTCCGTATATGTAATCTGGTTCCTTTCTCTTGTGGCCTTTAATATTCTATCCTTATTCTGTATGTTGGGCATTTCCATTATAATGTGCCTTGGTGTAGATCTGTTGAAATTTTGTATGTTTGGTGTCCTGTAAGCCTCTTGTATTTGATTTTCCACTTCATTTTTCATATTTGGGAAATTTTTTGATATCATTTCATTGAAGAGATTGTGCATTCCTTTAGTTTAAAATGCTCTGCCTTCTTCTATCCCAGTAAATCTTAGATTTGTTCTTTTGATGCTGTTCCTTATTTCTTATATGTTCTGCTCATGATTTTTTACCATCTTTACTGTATGGTCAAGTTTATTTTCAGGATTGTATATCTTGTCTTCATTATCTGAGGCTCTGTCTTCCAGGTGATCTAGTCTGCTGTTGATGCTTTATATTGAGTTTTTTATTTGGTTTATTGTTTCCTTCATTTGAAGAATTTCTGATTGTTTTTTTTTTCACTATCTCTAGCTCTTTCTTAATCTTTTGCTACTTGTAATTGCTCTCTTATCTCTTTGTTAGAATGATCAATGGTTGCCTTTATTTGTTCTCCTATTTCTTTGTTGGATTGATCAATTTTTGCCTGTAATTGCTTACTTATGTAATTCTTTAATTTGCTGATCATTTTAATTATGTACATTCTGAATTCTTTCTCTGACATTTCATCAACTATGTTGTCAATGGATTCTGTTATTGTGGTATTGAGGTTTATTTGGGGCCCTTTCTTCCCTTGTGTTTTCATGTTGATTGTGTATCTTGCTTTCTTACAATACTGATCTGAGGCATTGTGACTTTTATCCTATAATCTTGTAATGACACTCCAGATTACCTGTGGCTCACCTTGGAGCTACTTCTGTTCCCCCAGTGTCCCCAGATGTGCACAACTGCCACTAAAGTTAGTGGCGGAGGTAGTGGACGTACCTCTAGTGAAGCCTTGGCTGGGCTCCTGTGGTGGTTTCTGAGGGCTCTTTTGCTCCTCTCTTATGCTCCTGCTTGTGAGCAGGGACTCTGGAGAGGAGCAGGGGGTGGGCCCAGGTCTCACTTAGGCAAAGTCACAAGCAGGAGTGTCTGTGTGCGACCCTTACTGTTGGTGTGAGTTCCCCTGGGGTTGGAGGCTAGGAGGCCCTGGTCTGCCTTCAGCTGCGCACCCCTGGTATTCCTTGAGGGTGGTTTTGGGCCTTCTGTCTGGCCTGTCCATAGGAAGTCAGGAGCAGAACTGAGGCGGGGCCCAGACCTCACTTGGGTGGGGTCTACTTACACTGGGGCCTCTGTGGCGACTCTTACCCTGAGTGTGGGCTCCCCTGTGGCTACTGGCTAGCAGTCTCTGGCCTCCCTTTGGCTGGACACCCGTGGAGTTTCCTGAGGGTGGATTTGGGCCCTCTGCGGTCCTGCCGGTCCACTGGAACTCTGGAGACTGTCATGTCTGACTCTCATGGGGCCTGCATTCTCCCTAAGGTTCTCTCAGCACCTGTGCAACATAGAAGCTGGGGCTTCTGGCATAGGAAGCAGTAGGGCATGTAGAGAATGGCAGGCTCTGGGACAAAGCAAGAAGTTTTCTATAACTAAGTATGCCTCCATCCCCATAATAATTAAATATATTATGAACTTATTTATCATGATTTTCATATTTTATTTCTTCTCTCTTCCCTTGCTCACTTTAGTTTAATTCCCCCTTCCTCTTCCTCCTCTTTCTCCTCCTCCTCGTCATGTTCTTCTTCTTCATCTTTGTTTTTGTCTTAGTCTTCGTCTTCTTTCTCTCTCTCTCATCCATTCATTTATTTATTCATCTATTTATTTATTTAGGGCATAAGTTTGTTTGGCAATAGAGATTATTCGAATCAAATGTGTCTACTCTGAAGTTAGAAGGCAACAAATTTTCTTTTTCTCTGAACTTTGACAACAAGAGAATTTATTGTTATTTAATCGAAATGTAGGAAATAAGACAAAAAGTGCATTGATTTGGAGCAGAGTTATCAAAGAATTTTCAGTGTGCATTTTTTTGGTCCATCAAAATGCCATGTTTATTATAGAAATTTTAGACAATGCTATATGTTTGTAAAAACTACACATAATTACTACCACACAGAGAGAATATTATTACTTTAATAGCTAATCTTCTTATGTGAAAAGGATTTTTAGTTCTGCATTTATCTCTTGTATGGTGGGTAGAATCATAGAAAAATTCCTAAGGAAATTATAAAATAATAAATTATTATTGATTAGATATTTAAAGTGACAATTACGGATTTTGTTTGCTTTTATTGTTAGGTAACATATATCAAATATTTCTAAGAAACTGCCCAGAAAACACTTTATTATTACATAAGATGAGAAAAAACTGAAGTTTTACAAATTATACAATTTTTAAAAAGTTTATGAAATATGCTGGTTTTGACTGTTATGCTTCTGTTAGTTATTTATATTACTTTAGTTTGCTATAGGTTGGTATTTGAATGTAATAATGCTTATTTCCAAACTAGAATATGATATGTATAATGATATCTTAATATATAATAATTTTTCAAAAAAATCATGAATTAAGAATGAATGACTAACTAGAAATAAGAAATTTTTGGTAAAGTGAAAAGTTGTGAAAGTTGACTTCAGAGCTTTATAAAGGAAATACACATCCTTTATAGTAAAGCAAACTACCCCTTAATATAGTACTCCTACATTAAGAGAACATAGTACTCCTTATTATACTCCATATATTGTAAAGCCAAGAACTCCTTACTCCCCATAGTTCAATTAACTGCTGCTTTTTAACTTTAATGTTTTGTTGCTCTCAGAACTGCATGTGGACTATGTGCTCTAATTTAATGATCCTGTCTTTTCAAATGTCTTCCACTTTAGCTCTTCACTTTTTCTGAATTCCAATTAGGTATATGCTTGGTTTCTGCATTTCACTTTACATGTGTCCTAATCTCTTAGATATTTTCTATTTATTCCTCTGGGTTAAATTATGAATTGTTTCTTCAAAAGCTTTTTACAGCTAAATGATCCTCTTTATATTTGTGTTTGATCTGTCAAAGAATTAGGGATTGACAAAGGTAGGTACTTAATAAATATTTGTTAAGTGAAGTTTGCCATGTCTTTCTGATATTTACCCCGGGACCTCAGCAGGTTCAATGAACATTGAATGTTTCAATGTGTACATAAATGAAGGAATGATCGAATGGGTGAAGTTTAGTACTGGAGAGCAATAAATAAAATATATGTGCTTATTTATTTGGAGTTTGTTTTTATCTCTAAGGAATTATATATTTCTTAAAATGTTGATTATATCTACATAAAATGTTGATAATATCTACTTAAAAATTGCACAGCACTAGTCAGTACATTAGACCTTGTCATTAAGAACTATAAAATGTAGAAATGAAGATACTGTGATGAAGACATGAACTTTGCTTGTATATCACTAAACATTAAGAAATATTGTGTGACATTTGAGAATTATATGCACTTAAACATGAATATGGTACAAACTTTAATGTCTGAGCCTCTCATTTGTTTTAAAAACCTTTGTATAAATAAAATAATATTTATTTAATGGGGAGTAGAGGTCATGATTATTCTTACTACAGTAGGAAATAATTGAGAGCACTATATCTCTGCTGGTGTAGTGTACATTCTGCAATGTTTCTTCTCAAGTTTTGGTTTGAAGTGTTGAATATTTTCATAAAATTTTATTAGAATATTCATTTTTATAATTTTATTTTGCTTATAGAGTAACAACATGCATTCATAAGACAAGCCCTTTTGGATTTTACACTTTGATGTGTTATCCTTACCATGTTTGTTTCTTGATTTTTAATTTTCTTTTAAGCAGTGGTTCTTAGTAATGTCTTACATACTACATGAAATTTGCTCATATTCATGCAATTATCTGTTTGAATTCTGAGTTTTTCTTCCTACTACTTTCTCTTCCCTGTGTTTATTACTATGTGAATTTCCCTTCACATATATAAAGGGTAGAAAGATAGTGGCAGAGGGTTATTGACACAATTGCATGACATAATGTTTAGAACAATGGCTGTTACATAGTAAAAGATTAATGAAGCATGAATGCTAATTGTTATATTTTTAATTATTATTGGTTGACACCATTGGTCTTTGAAGAGGCAACTATAATAAAAGAGATCTAGAAGTGAGATTTTTCTCCTTATCTCAGCAAACTATAATTGCTGCCTTTCCCTGACACTCTGGCTTCCAAGATACTGTGGAACTGTAACTTATAGCACCATTGCAAGAGAACAGACAATCTGGATACCCAAGACTTTCTAATTCTGTGGTGTAATGCTGGGTCATAGAACATTGTTTTGCTGTTATTGTGGGAGTTATCTTGAGGATCTTTTGCTTTATCCAGAACTGGTACTAATAGGAAAAATTATATCCAGAAAGAAACTAAATGCCAGTTGTGTGCTCCCTTGCTTTTATAACCTCAGGATTTGTTAAAAGAACCTTGACATTGAAATCATCCATGAAGTTTTTATTTTTTATTTTGAAATGGTCTCACTAAGTTGCTTAGGGCCTTGCTAAGTTGTTGAGGCTGGCTTTGAAATTGTGATCCTCCCGCTTTAGCCTCTGTATCTGCTGGGATAGAGGGAGGCATGCACCAATGTGCCCAGCTAGTGTTGTGATTTGCAACATTGAATTATTTTTTTATTTGTATGGTAATGAATATAACATTTTTAGTTATTTGAAATGAAGTTTTCATTTAGAAATACAAATATAAATTATGTGTATTTAAATATGAATAGGGAAAGATGTGAAAAAGAAGACTTTTCCTATCAGTTTTCCCCCTCACATGGTTCTATAGGATTGCTCGTGTCCTGCATAGTTAGGTAATCAGTGTTACAACTATGTTTGAATAGTGCCTTGTGTTTTTCTCCTGTCTGTTCCTTTCAACATCCAGAGCATAGATAATAAAATTTTATTCATATGATATTCTCTTTTTAAAAATCTCTTATTTGCTATACAGTTCCACTTGGAAAATTTTATTTCTTATTCTTTCCTTTGGGCTTTTCTCACTTTATTTATAAATACACGTAACTTCACGATAATAGGAATTTGAGTATAACATGGTTGGAAATTGGCTTCTGTGCTTTTTAACTGGCTCACTGTTTCATTTTATTAACGTTAGAGTAATGCCACCCTGCATTTTGGGAACTGAATTTTGAGACCTTGCTTAAAATATTTTGGTTGGTTTGACTGTCATTTGTCTAAGACTTTAAAAATATATGTATCAATAAGACCTTGGTTAACATTTGGTTATGATCATATATTTTTAAAAATAAACATTATAAAAATTAAGATAAATTTTATTATTTTGTAGTTGGTCATAGCTGTGAAAAAGAAAATATGCCAGAAGGTCCTACTCAGAAAGGTCTTCGTAAAGCCAGAGAACAAAACAAATGTAAACCAAAGACGAAAGACATTTCAAAGGTATGATATTTATTTATGTTTACACATTAACTTATTCTTAACTCTCGCATATTGAGATCCATGTACTCATATAGTATCATTTCTTTTTTAACCAGAAGAGAAACTTAGAGGTTATATATTATATACCTCTCGGTTTATAGAGGGAAAACTGAAGTCCACAATTATTACTAGTAACTAGTTAATTTGGAGACACATGGTTTATTAGTGTCAAAGATACCTCAAAGAATCTCTATACCACACTCAATTTTCTGCTTAAAATTAACTCTACATAAAAGAAATAACTCCCAGAACATCTTTTATAATTTCTTTTTTATAGTATAACTTCTAACATTTCTTAGTTTTCCTTCTGGATAACATGCAACAGAATTGCCCCATTTAAGAATTTGCATGTATCTTGAGTATCTTTGCTTTGCAATTAGACTGGTAGTTTAAATCTTACATAGTGATGCTTAAATTTTCTGGTAAATTAAATAAAATTCAAAACAAAAGAAAATTTCATAAAATGTGAAAGGGGTTTAGTTTCTTGTTATGAAAATTCTCGCTAAGATAATGAACTTTCTTATAAAGATCATTGTTGCCAGAGAGTTCTGTATTTGGCATTTATTGTCAAATGAGAATATTTACAATTCTAATGTTAGTAGTAGTAGTAATTCAAGAAGAGATTTTTATAAATTCAAATTATAGCATTTACTTAGATAATATCAATTAGTTTTTCCTTTAAGGTATGCACTAGAATCAAGTATTATATGACAAAATAATCTTTTTGGATGATATTCAAATTAGTGTTTTATTCTTCATCTATCATCACTATTAATTAGTAGATTGTGGTATTAGAGGTAGATGTACATAAGAGGTAAGAATTTTTGATGATGTTTCTTATTGTTACCAAGAATTTTTCATTTTCTCTTAATATAAGTAGTATGTCATGCTTAGAAATGATGTGTTGATTCATTCATAAGTGCTTATGACTTATAAGACTATTAGTAATGTGAGATTGATTTTTTATATGATAAAAGCTATGATAATATAGGAGGCACATTATACATTTATGCATAGTATTTTTTATTTTTATTAATATTTCTTTTTTAATTTTCTTGCAGTTGTTATTATTATAACATACCTAAGTTCATATTATTATAACATACCTAACTTCAATTTCTATTCTTTGTTTTGTTCACTTTAGATGATATTTATTGACTCCCTTGAGGAAATAAAGAGACATTTAGGTCACTTCATTGATTTGAGTTATACTCATATGTATATTACCATCATAATTCTATTGTCTGTGTTTTTTTTTGTAAATTAATAGTAAAAGTTAATTCCACAAAACAACATTTGACTGCATTACCTTTTTCTTTTAAATTTGTTCTAATTATTTATACATGACAGCAGAATGCAATTCAATCGTTGTACACAAATGGAGCACAACTTTTCATTTCTCTGGTTGTATACAGTGTAGTCACAACATCCATGCAATTATATGTGTAGCTAGGATAATGATATCTATCTCATTCTACCATCTTTTTTGCCCCCATGTCCTCTCCACTCCCTCCCCTTTGCCCAAAGTTCCACCATCCCCCTCCCCCACATTATGGATCAGCATCCATTTATCAGAGAACATTTGGCCTTTGTTTATTTGGGATTGCCTTACTTTGCTTAGCATGATATTCTCCACCTCAATCCATTTACTAGCAAAAGCCATAATTTTATTCTCCTTTAATTCTGAGTAATATTCAGAATTAAAACTGTGCGTATATATACCACAGTTTCTTTATTCATTCATCTATTGAAGGGCCACCATTTCACCCAGCTTTGCCACTCCTTGGTCTATGCCCAAAGGACTTAAAATAAGCATACTTTAGTGACGCAGCCACATCAGTGTTTACAGCAGCTCAGTTCACAACAGCTAAAGTGTGGAGCCAACCTAGATGCATTATCATTAAGTAAATATGATTTATTGTAGAATTAACTATTGTAATTAAAACCATACAGAAGGAAATGGAATATCCAAAGTACATGGGCACAGAGACTGCTTTTTAAAATATAGCTATCTTTTGGTACTTCCCTAGCTTACATTCAGCTGTCCTTGTTACTTATTTCTCATTTTGTCCTCTCTTTTTATTTCCTTTTTTATAGTATAACTTCTAATTTTTCCTAGTCTTTCAAAAAAATAGCATGGACTATTTATGTCTCATTTAAGAATCTGCCTACATCTTGAGTAACTGTACTTTTCAATCAGATTGGTTGTTTAAATCTTCCATAGTGATTAGAAATATATTAAAAATATTTGGTCAAGAAATAGAAAATTCAAAAGAAGGACAATTACATAGAATCTGTGAAAGGCTTGGTTTCTTGTTACAGATTGTTTTTTGTATATTCTTAAGTATTTCCTTGAATAATGTTCAAAAAGGGGCCGTGAAAATTATCTTAGTGTTTATATATCTGAAATGTTCTTGTTCTGCTTTACCATGAAGGAGTATTTGGTTGATTATAGTATTTTAGGTTTGAAATAATTTTTCACCAGAATGTTGAAGGTATTGTTTTATTGTCTTAGAAAATAGCAATATTTATTATTGGTCTGATTATTCTTTTATAGGAAGGTACAGAATACCATATGCAATGCAGTGTACTAGTAGTATACCAGTGTTTTGAACAAGTAAGATATTAAAGGATCATCATAAAAAAATTTATGTATGTGACATGTTTATCTTTAAAGCTGTTTAGTGGAGGCAAACCCTTGGGTGAAAATTCATTTGGGACTTAATTAAAATTAGTCTGTGTTCACTGTAGATTGTAAAACAGTCCCAATTCAGTAATTAAATAAGTTCAGTTTTATGTAATATCAAAGCTCCACATTTGATATAGAGTTAAGTCTTCTCCCCTTCCTTAGCTAGGACCTCTTTGGGCAAGACACTTACAGGGGAGAAGTGGTGGTGTATTATAATTTCTTTTATTTTCCTCTAGTTTAAATAGTTGAAGTAGAGGGAGGAAATTAAAGATGCATAGAGGTTATTTATTGAACTGTCTTGTGATGGCTTAGGGTTCTTTGAACTCACAGACACTGAAAATTACTCTCCTAATGAACACTATTAGGCTCTTCATACTCCCTTACCAACTCCTTTAAGGAATTCCTTTCCTTTAGCAGCACTTTCTGGTGGGTCACCTCTCTTTATTCCCACTAGTGGTATATATATAAGAATATATATCTTCTTATATATGTTTTTCTTACCTGGGTCTTTTGTTCCTGTCATGCCACCCTTTGGGATATTTTTGAAAAGAAATTCAGGCCAATATTTCTCCTGCTATTATATTCTAGTATCTGGATCTAGGGTTAGAAGGGAATTAGTTTTCCTCCTGAGTAAGCTTTTTCCCTTGATGTCATAGAATGCCAATTAGGCACTGATCCATACTGTGTTTTCCAGATACAAAGAACGAACATTCCTGGGGTTTCTTATTAGAGCCTTATACTGGGTTTTGGACTATGACTGTCATCCCCAAGCCTTGGAGAAATGGGACTCACATGAGGTATTTCTCTTAGATTCACCTCATAGGCAAAGGTATCCACAGACTGAGGTGAAAGGATGGGAAAAAAAGATATCACTCACATGGATCATGTAAGCAAGCAAGGGTTTCAATCCTCATGTCTTATAAAGTGGACTTCAAGCCAAAGTTAATCAAAAGGGACAAAGAAGTACATTTCATACTGCTTAAGGGAATTATACAACAAGAAGACATAACAATCATAAATATTTATGCCCCAAACAATGGACCATCTACGTACATCAAACAAACCCTTCTCAATTTCAAAAATGAAATAGACCACAACACAATAATACTAGGAGACTTTAATACACCTCTTTTATTATTGGATAGATCCTCCAAACAAAAACTATACAAACTATAGAACTAAATAATACAATCAATAATTTAGACTTAACAGACATATATAGAATATTTCATCCATTGACAAATGAATATACTTTCTTCTCAGCAGCACACGGATCCTTCTCTAAAATAGACCACATCTTATCCTACAAAGCAACTATTATCAAATACGAAAAAATAGAGATACTATCCTGCATTCTATCAGATCATAAAAGAATGAAATTAGAAATTAATGATAATATAAAAAGTAGAACCCACTTTAACACCTGGGCACTATATAATACACTATTGAATGACAAATTGATAGCAGAAGTAGTCAAGGATGAAATTAAAAAAAAAAAAAAGGGTAAATGAGAATAGTGATACAACATACCAAAATCTCTGGGACATTATGAAGGAAGTGTGAAGAGGAAAGTTCATTGCATTGAGCTCATTCATTAAAAGAATAGAAAGACAACAAATAAATGACCTAATATTACATTTCAAAGCCCTGGAAAAAGAAGAACAAATCAACACCAGGAGCAGAAGATAGGAAATAATTAAAATTAGAGCTGAAATCAATGAAATTGAAACACAACAAACAAATGAAAAATTTGACAAAATGAAGAGTTGGTTCTTTGAAAAATAAAATTGATAAAAAACCCAATGAAAAGAAAGAAAACTCAAATTACTAAAATTCATGATGAAAAAGGAAATATCATGACAGACACTACTGAAATGCAGAAGATAATCAGAAACTATTTTGAAAATTTATATTCCAATAGAATAGAAAATCTTGAAGCCGTCCACAAAGTTTTAGAGACATGACCTTCCCAAACTGAATCAGGAGGACATACACAGTTTAAACAGATCAGTGTCAAACAATGAAGTAGAATATACCATCAAAAGCCCACAGTTAAGAAAAGCCCAGGACCAGAGGGATTCTCAGCTGAGTTCTAAATGACCTTCAAAGAAAAATTAAAACCAATACTCCTTAAGTTATTCCATGAAATTGAAAAAGAGAGAACCCTTTCAAACTCCTTCTACGAAGCTAGTATTGCCCTGATGCCAAAACCAGACAAAGACACATCAAGGAAACAAAACTAAAGACAAATATTCCTGATAAACATAAATGCAAAAATTCTTAATAAAATCCTGGCTAATTGCATGCTAAAACATATTAAAAAGCTAGTGCAACATGATTAAGTGGGGTTCATCCCAGCAATGCAAGGTTGGTTCAACATATGAAGATCAACACACTTAATTCATCACATCAATAGACTTAAAAACAAGAATCATATGATCATTTGAATAGATGCAGAAAAAGCATTTGACAAAACATAGCACTTCTTCATGCTGAAAACACTAGAAAAACTAGGGATAGTAGGAACATTACCTTAGCATTGTAACCAAAAGCTACATGTGCTAAATCAAGGCCATCATTCTAAATGAGAAAAATTCTCATTCTAAATGAGAAAAATTGAAAGCGTTCCCTTTAAGAAGTGGGATGAGACAAGGATGCCCTCTTTCACCACTTTATTCAACACTGTCCTTGAAACTCTAGCCAGAACATTTAGAAGAAAGAAATTAAGGGGATATAAATAGGAAAAGAAGAACTCAAACTATCACTATTTACCAATGACATGATTCTGTATTTAGAAGAACCAACAAATTCTACCACAAAACTTCTAGAACTAATAAATGAATTCAACAAAGTAGCAGGATGTAAAATTAACATCCTTAAATCAAATGCGTTCCTAGACATCAGTGATGAATCCACTGAAAGAGAAGTTAGAAAAACTATCCCATTCACAATAGCCTCTCTCTTTGTCTTTACATATATACATGTATGTATATATATGTTTATATATACACACACACATATGTACATATTTGGGAAAAAATATAACTAAAGAAGTGAAAGAGCCAGGCACAGTGGTGCAAGCCTGTAATCCCAGCACTTATGGAGGCTGAGACAGGAGAAGTATGAGTTCAAAGCCAGCCTCAGCAATAGTGAGGTGCTAAGCAACTCAGTGAGACCGTCTCTACATAAAACACAAAATAGGGCTGGGGATGTGGCTCAGTGGTCTAGTGCCCCTGAGTTCAATCTCCAGTACAACAACAACAACAAAAAAAGTGAAAGACCTCTACAATAAAAACTAAAGAACACTAAAGAAAGAAATAGAAGACCTTAGAAGATGGAAGGATCTCCCATAGTCTTGGATAAGCAGAATTAACATTGTCAAAAAGCCAGGCTACCAAAAGCATTATACAGATATAATTCAATTCCTGTTAAAATCCCAATGACATTCTTCATAGAAATAGAAAATGCAATCATGAAATTTATTTGGAAAAATAAGAGACCTGGAATAGCCAAAGCAAGAAAATTGAAGCAGCAGGAAGCATCACAATACCAGAACTTAAATTATATTACAGAGCCATAGTAACACAAACAGCATGGTATTGGCACCAAAACAGACACGTAGACCAGTGGTACAAAATAGAAGACACAGAGACAACCCACATAAATACAGTTATCTCATACTTGACAAAGGTGTCAAAAATATATATTGAAAAAAGTTAGCCTCTTCAACAAATGGTGCTGGGAAAACTGGAAATCTACATAAAGCAAAATGAAACTAAAACCCTATCTCTCACTCTGCACAAAACTTAAAGTAGACTTAGACACTAGAACAGAGATTCTGTACATAATAGAAGAAAAAATAGGCCCAAATTTCCAGCATGTTAGCTTGGGAACTGACTTCCTTAACAAGACCCCCAAAATACAAGAAGTAAAATCAAGAATCAGTAAAGGGATGGAATCAAACTAAAAAAGCTTCTTTACAGCAATTGAAACAATCATGTGAAGAGACAGCCTACAGAATTGGAGAAAAATCTTTATCACATGCACCTCAAATAGAGTATTAATATCCAGGATAGATAAAGAACTCAAAAAATTCAACACCAAAAATACAAGTAACCCAGTCCATAAATTAGCAAAGGAACTGAACAGGCACTTCAGAGAAGATATATGAATGGTCAACAAATATATGAAAAGATGTTTAACATCTCTAGCAATTAGGGAAATGAAAGTCAAAACTACCCTGAGATTTCATCTGACTCTAGAATGGCAGTTATCAAGAATACAAGCAACGATACATGTTGGTGAAGATGTAGGGAAAAGTTATACATTGCTGGTGGGGCTGCAAATCGGTGCAGTTGGAAATCAGTGTGGAGATTGTTCAGCACACTTGGAATGGAACCACCATTTGACCCAGTTATCCCACTCCTTGGTTTATACCCAAAGGACTTAAAATCAGCATGCTACAGTGACCTAGCCATATCAGTGTTTATAGCAGTTCAGTTCACAATAGCCAAGCTATGAAACCAACATAGATGCCCTTCAACAGATGAATGGATAAAGAAAATGTGGTATAAAACACACTGGAATATTACTCAGCCTTAAAGAATAATGACATTATGGCATTTGCCAATAAATTGATGGAGGTGGAGAATATTATGCTAAGTGAAATAAGCCAATACCAAAGAACCAAAGGCCCGAATGTTTTCTCTTATATGTGGATGCTTATTAACAATAAAGGGGAGGGGTAGGGAAGAATAAAGGTACTTTGGATTAGACAGAGGGAAGTGAAAGGAAGGGAGGATTTAAGGGGATAGAAAGGATAATAGAATTAATCAGACCTTATTACCCTGTATACATATATGATTACATGACCAGTATAACTCTACATCATGTACAACCAGAAGAATGAGAAGTTATATTCCATTTATGTATGATATGTCAAAATACATTGTGTTATGTATAACTAATTAGAACAAATAAAAACAATTTCATAGAAATAATAAAAGAAAGTCACATATCCATTCCTTCTTATCCTTTTTACCTTATTTTGACTTTGATATGTGAAAAGTTTAGTGATGAACTGTTTTTAGTTAAATTCTTTAAAAGTTTGCAAGTGGTCTAATTTTTTCCTTCCTTCCTTCCTAATGGGCATTGAACCCATTGGTAACTGTATCACTGATCTATATCCCCAGTCTTTTATATTGTTTGTTTTGAGACAGAGTCTTGCTAAATTCCTAGGCTAACCTTTAACTTGTGATCTTATTGCCTTAGCCTCCCAAGTCTCTGAGATTACAGGCCTGTGCCACCACATTTGGCTATTCTAAGACTTCTTTTGCAAAGTATTGAATCTTGGTACTTCTGTGAAACCTCCAATTTAATATCCTAATTTTTCTTCTATTTATTTTAGCTAGCTAGTGTCTTTCTTTCCTTCTTTCCTTCCTTTTTTCTTTTTTTCATAAAATTTTCACAGAATATAGCTAGAGTAGGCTTTTATTTATTTCCTTTTAGTTTTTATCTCTCACAAATCATCTAGAGTATTTCAGCACACCTGGTATACTCCTTTAGCTGAGGGAATTTTTATTATTATTTATTTGAATCCGTCTTCTCATTTTGCAAATCCTAATAGATAACTTTTGACTTCTTAAATCAGTATTTTGTAAAAGTTAATCTTTGTCCCATATTTCCATCTCTTTGTTTTGCAATCTGATCTGTGTTCTTAACTTTGCTTTCCAGGTGCCTGCTTAGGGATTGGTTTTATCCAAGTTTATCATTGTCACTTAATCACTGTCAATACATTGAATTTGTTTTTATTTTGAAGATTCTTCTATTCAGTTCTAAGATTTATTTATTGTTCTCCATTACTCCTTTTCCTTAGAAGCCTATTTATTATACGTTCATTAATGTTATATTTACTTGAATCTCCTTAGAGATAATGATTAGATTTTTGAAAGATAATTTTCTGATCCCTGAATTTTCTTCAGTTTGTCTTCATCTTTGTTTTTCTTTCTGTTTTGTTATTTTTTTCTTCAAAGGACTAATGATCTTTGGTTGAGAATTCATATTGATGTATTATTAGGACAAGATTAAGTTAAATTACGTCTTAGATCTATTTTTAAATATATTTAGGGACTCGGGTTGTGGCTCCGTGGTAGAACACCTGCCTAGCACGGATGAGGCACTGGGTTCAATCCTCAGCACCATATAAAAATAAATAAATAAAATAAAGCTAATGTGTTCATCTACAACTGAAAAAATATTAAAAAATATATTTAGTTCTGTGTCATAATCAAATATGCTAACTAGCATAAATGTCTTCTGCATTGCTGGTTGTGTAAGGACTGACTTAAGCCTCTCTGTTAGTGTGTGGGAGATTCATATGTCAGTCACTGGAGCAGAGCAGGCAGGGAGGTTAAGCTGAATGCAACACTAACCTTGGCTTAGTAAACAGGGAAATTATGGAACTTTGGATTTGAAACACAGTATATTTTACTGATACTGTCTTTCCTTTCCTCCCCTCTCCTCATACTTTCCAGTACCCCTCTAATGGTAAGATGCAAAATCTTCCTAGTGATGAGGACAGGGCTCTACTGTTACTCCAGACTTTGCTTTTCACTTGAGTTCCAGCATATACATGCATATCACCACAGATAGTCTGTTCACTTTATTTATGGAACAGTTTTAGTCTATATGCAAAAGCATAATCATATATCCTCTGGGTAAAGGGAGGAGAAAAAGGTAGGTAAGGGAAATTATTTCTCTGCTTTTGCAATTTTGAAGCATTTATTTGGTGAATTTCTCTGATGATTGACATCTTTATTTAGGCAAAGTCAGGAAAATGTTAAGAACTTCAGTAGGGAAACAGAACTGTTTTAGGTCTTTTGTTCAAAATGACATTTAAAGGAGATGGTTACAGAGAAGATAGAGTTAAGGTGTCAGAAGACACAGGGACTATCTAGAGCTGGATAATAACAGGACATTGCCACCATCTTGTATTGGAGGCATAATGGGAAAACAAGAATCCAAAAGCTGGGGCCATCTGATAGGAGTTAGAATGTTGACAAAAGAGCTCTCTAGTAGATGGTGCCATGGAAGACGTATGACTATAAGGAAGGACCTTTTAATATATACTAGGGAAGGGATAAGAAAAAAAAATAATGTATATGTAACAAAAATATTCATAGCTGAGCAGCCTGTTCTGTGATGTTGCATAGCTAGTATGTATCGTCCTTCTTTTAGTTTTCATTCGGTATTTGCCTTTGCTTTGTGAGCACCTTGGCTTATTGGAGTTGTTTACCTGATGGGTTGGCCTGTATCTTCAATCCTGAAGAGTCTGAATATTTAGTGAAGCTGCCATCTTAGATTACTGTAACTTTCCTTTGATATTTACTATTTAATGTGGAAGTAGTGAAATATGTTCTCAATTTTTTGAATGTCCTCTACAAAACCATCATTTACCAGTAACCCAAATTTCTACGTAGTAACTGAAAGCCGAACTTTGACAAAGATCCATGAATCCTAGATGGTAGACTTAACTTTCAATTTGATAGCACCTTTACTATGTGCCATAGTAGAAGCATTCTTCCCTTTCAAATTAAGCCATCTAACAGAGTCCAGGTTGTTGGGGATAGGAAGCAGAATCTCTATAGGCTGACTTGAAGATATAAGAATGAAAAGAGCTACTTCTACCTCTGTCAACCCTTGATTTTCTTGACTATGTGAGGGTATTGTTTTAAACTGACATAATTACTGAACTTTTGATAAATGAATCCATTTTCCTATATGGCTGTTTCTGGGTGACAGTCTACCATTAATTCCATGAGTGTTAGATCATAACTACTATTTTTGGATGCTCAGGAAAGGGTTTCCATTCAGAGTCGATTTCTAATTATCTCTGAAGGTCTGAGGTACAATAGGAAGTGGTCACTGTCCCTTTGAGGAAGGCTTGGAGGAAAACTTATAGTTGTCTTTCTGTTTTCTAATCTAATGAACTCTGCATTACAAGTAAATACATATTTTGTCCAATGAAAACAAATCCCTAGTGCTCTAAAATGGAAGTGGTCCAATATAATGCAACTGCCAGTAGGTACAAAGATTCTACGTTGGCTTCTGTTGGCAAACTAGACATTCAGCATTGGATGCTAGCCAGGTGAACTTTGTTTAAGGAAGGTTCTTTATTATTGAGCCTATGCATAACCTCCATCTTAAGAAAGTGGCTACATGAGCCACTGAACACACACAGCAAGGAGAAAGGACAACATTCACAGGACAAGGCGTATTATATACCTGACAACTGAAGATGTTATCTGCAATGAATGTCTTTTAATGAGTATACCAATAGATGTTCTCATACTTTTACTCATTGTGAGAGATCCTGCTACTGTTTTCTTAGAATTTATCTCAAAATTGCTGGTGGTGTTTTTCTACAAACTCCTAACCAATCAGCCAAACTGAGAGCCACTGCCAATAAAAAAATATAGATCCATCTTACATGGCAAAGTTAGGTGGCTATATATATTGCCATATATGTGAATAGAAATTCACATGAAGCTTTCCACTTGCCACTTACTTCAGAACCTACTTTGACAGAATTATAATGCAATGAATGTTAACTTGTTCATCTGGAAACCAGGATAGAATTATTTCTATTCTCTTACAGCAGGTCATAGTGAAGTTCCCACACCATAGATATAGTTGGGGGAGATGTAGCATTGAACCAGGAATAGAAGTTTGGAAGTCTAAGCCACCTATACAATGGGAATTATTTGTGCTTTGTTGATATTTAGATTGCAGAGTACTTAGTATCCTACTGATCCACCTTGACTTAACTTCATGCTCACTTATTCTTAGGCTTTTCATAATGCAATGCAAAAAGAATTTAAGGGTCTAATGGGTTGATTTAGATGTCTAAGTAAATTGCATCTTTGTTTACTTTGTAGATCTTAATTGGTGTGCATAAAGATAATATGAATCATCTTAAATCATAGTACGCACTCATGAGTGTATATGAAGTCTGAATAGGTTACCATGGAAGTAGTAGTAGATTCCTTTTCCAAGTTTATGGGACCTTAATTTTTCCTGACATTTTAAAACTGTACCTATCCTTAAGCACATCTGTATATATTCAGAAAATATGATCCATGTATTATCATCCTTCTGTTTGTACCAACCACCTCTTTTGTCTATTTATCACAAAATCCAAAGTTTAGTAAACATCAGTTAACATTTTGTTTATCCATTATGATTAACATGATGATTAGTGATGTTCTGTGATATTTTTTGACAGCACAGATCACTTCTGACTATTTTATGGCCATGAGTAGGAATGTTAATCTGGGAAAGAAAATAAACATATATTATTGTTTGCTGAACTAAATGTCACTGGATCAGATCCTGCTTTCTGATAGGATGAAAAAGAACACATTTGCCAAATTAATGGCTGCACACTATTTACCTGAGTTCCTGTTAATCTGCTGTTGCAAAGATGCCACATCAAGCAAAACAATTACAGTTTAGGCTGCTGCTTGGTTAAATTTGTAGTAGTCTACTGTTGTCCTCCAGGATCTTTGTTTTTTATAGAGATCTGATTAGAGGATTATCTGAGAATATAATGGGAACTACAATATTGACTTCCTTTGTTCAATCTCTGCCAGTTTCTACTAACCTCTCAGTAAGCATGTTTCTTAGTATTATCTTGATCAGGGAAGAGAGTGGTTTTAAAGGCTGCCATTTAGCATTCTCTTATATAGAAACCCTTATCCCACAGGTCAAGAGTAGATGTGGAAAATCTGCCAACTACTAAGTGTGTACTTTCGGATTTATCATTTGGAGATTAGGAAATGACTAGATGTGTTCATGGATCCTATCTCACTGTGACTCAGATTTGAAAAGTTTTCTATTTATAATCTGCTCCCTATATGTTGTGACCTCAACTCTAATGGATAATGGGGGACATTATAACTTGTGAGTTCCAAAATATTAATACCATGCTAGTCTCTGCGTCAATAGTCTCACAATGTTTGAGTATTCTTTCTTTAAAGTATAGTTTCCTGAGTAGATGGCCATTGGTACTTTCAGGGGAAGAATGGAGAAAGCATTGTGTATGGTTACTATCTCTTTGTAGGATCTTTATCCTGGAGACCCGATTTCTCCTGCAGTCACCTTGTTCAGTGTGTGAAAACTGGTCCACGTATGGAAAATAGGCAAGAATTGGTGACTTTTTGTGAGATGCCTGCCCCCTCAGCATCTTGATCTTTCATCCTCAATTTTTTTTTCTGGTTGTGTAGACTGAACATTATGCCTGTTGATTTCCCATTGTTCTGGCCTCTAAGGACGTTATATTCTACTGTCTCCCTAGTTTTTTTATGGTTAAGATGGTCCTGACAGCTGTTCTGACTTCATTGCTTTATTCCATCATTGCACCCACTTTGCTTTGCCTGATCACTACATTCAAGGGATCTTCCTATGGCTTTCAGGAAGTCTAGTTCATTGGTGCCATCTATTATCATCCTAGAGCAGAATCACCACTGAGATTCTCAGTGATGTTACTGCCCCTCTCTCTAGTGCAATCCTTACTGCTTTGCTAACTGTTGCATCTTCCAGTCATCTTGTATACAAAGTTATCTCATGGAGTTTTCCACTTTGCATAGTGTGTCCTCTTTTACATACTCATTTCTTTGAGTTTTTAAAGCCTCCTTCCATCACTGGTTATGATAGACTTTGTATTTACACTTCATTTAATCTATGTATCACTTCTTTCCAACTTTCTAAGAACCATCCTCATTCATCTTATATTAACACCAGAGTCCTTGCCCAGGGTATTAAATACTGTATCATAGGAGTTTACTTTCCTACTGATAAATTATCCTTTGTCTGACATTAATTTCCAGTTCTCTGTCTCATCAGAATCTAATCCTATATACTGTCTTGCACTACCAATACATGTTGGCTCATTCCTACAGTTCCTTTAAGAGTAGTTTTTATAATGCCTTAACAGTGTATTTTTCAGGCAAGGTTTTATTGTAATGTAAATAGATTTTAATGTATTGGCCAGAAGAGAGGGTGAAGAATATTTTGTAAGAATATATGTTGTCTTTCAAGGCAGAAAACTTTGAATTGTCTTTGATTGAGGGAAGCATACTAGTTTTAACGTGGAGAGCAAGGCCACTTCTGCAGGTCCAGAGAGTTCAGGGAGATCTGAAGATTTAAGATTTTCAAATGTATTATCTCCAATTTCTCCATAGCATCTCTACTTCAGATAAATGGAAATTTCTCCAAAGAAGATATAAAAATGGCTAATAAGCACATGACAATATGTTTAAAAGTATGGCAGTACCTCAAAAAATTAAAAATAGAATTATCATTTACCATTTGATTCAGCAATTACACTTCTGGTTATGTATCCCATAGAATTGAGAGCAGGATTTCTAAGATGTATTTATATACCCATGTTCATAAGCATGTTATTCACAATAGATAAAAATGAGAAGAACATGGATATGAAATACATGCTGTAGTACATAGCATGGACATTATGGTAAGTGAAATAGGCCAGTAACAGACAAATGCTATATGATTCTACTTTGTTGACTTGTCAAACTTATGCTTAAAGTAGTAAAATTTATGGATACAGAGAGTGAAATGATAGTTGTTAGAGCTGGGTAAAATAGAAAATGAGGAGTTACTGTTTAGTGAGTGTAGATTTTCAGTTTTACAAGATGAAAACTGTTTTAGAGGTAGATAAGTGTGATTGCACAATATTATAAATGCCATTAATAACCCCTGAACTCTATCCTTAAAGTTGTTAAAAGGGTAAATCTTACGTTATATGCATTTTAGTATAATAAAAAAATTGGAAAAATTAGACATGGTTTATTTAGATGGTTGAAAACAGAGGACATGTTGGAGAGGACACATAAGGAGGGCATAAACAAATACATAAACATTACAGTATGTAGAAAAAATTTTATGATATTTTATATCTTAATAATCCAAATGTGATTAAAAGTTAAAAAATACCTGTTGCATTTTGGGATATATTCATATCATCTTACTATTTAAATAAAATGTAAATGCTTTTTTTTTTTAAAGAGCAATTAAAAAAACCTGTACTAAAATTATTATATTATATGCTCAGGCAACAATGTCTGGCTTAGCCACAATTATTATATCTAATTATAAGACAAAACTTTTCCTAAAATTTTAGATGTTACCTTTAGAAATGGCTTTAAGACATGTGTGTGGGGGAGGTTCCAAGACGGTGGCCTAGACGGTCTACTCTACGCTAGGCTCCCCGGGACCAAGGCTGGAAGAGGTGGAGGAGCCGCTTTCCAGCCAGCTTCTTGGCATCATTCAGCAGCTCACCATCATCCGCAGGAGTTTCGCTCGCGTGTGTGTGCTCAGGACCACTGGGAGAAAACGGCAGCGTGACTTTGGCGCCGACCGTGGAGCGCAGTTGCAGCTGGGGCCCCGGCCCAGGGCTCAGGCTCTCCAGAACCAAAGTTGGAAGTAGCAGAGGTGCCATTTTCCAACCAGCTTCTTGGCATCATTCTGTGGTTCACCGTCCCATACAAGAGTCTCGCTCACGTGTGTGTGCGCAGGACCTCCGGGAGGCAGCGGTAGCCGCTGCTGCGTGACTTCGGCGCCCACCAGCGGAGAGCAGTTGTGGCGGGGGCTCTGGCCCAGGGCACCAGCCCGGAGTTTGCCCCGGGCGTGCCGGGCCTGCTTCCACACAGGGTGCCTGGCCCCAGCGCCCACCCAGCTGCGTGAGACCGCTAGCAGTTGCTACTGTGGATGGACTGTCTCCTGAGCAGACCCCCGGCTATTGTTCTTTGTGGACTGCCTTCTAACAGGGCGGAACTTTGTACATACCAGGGGGCGCAGATGAACACCTGGGAGCAAACGTTGGCCACGGCACAGCGCACGGTGGAACAGCGACTTCACCAGGGGCTCAGAGTTTCACTCTGCCATGGGACCAGCACCCAGGACACCAGTGGAGAAAGTCCAGCAAAAAAATGGACAACGCCACCTTCTGGAGGTGAAAGGAACCATACCTGTTTATTTACATTGAGACTTTTTACACTTTTTATGCTTATTTTTAATTCTATCCTTTATCTTTTTCTTCTAATAGTTCTATTGTCTAATATTTTTGTTTTATTTCTCTGCTCTCTTCTTCTTTCCATTCTTTCCTTTTCCTTCCCTCGTTTCTCTCTTGCTCTTCTCCTACCCTCTAATCCCCAACAGTTGTGACATCGAATATCTGCTATATAGTGGGATATGGTAGGTTGGGATTTCTGAACTGTAGACTAGAGTGGTATTATATAGTCTTATAAATTCCTAGTGCATATGTTTTATTTGTCTTGCTATCATCTCTCCTCGCCATATTCTTTTCTTCCTCCTTACTGGTCTTCCCCAACTATATGTTGCTCTTTCTAGTAACAGCCAACTCCTCTTGGATTCCTTTTTTATGCTCTCTAAGATTTAATAACCATATCCTCACTTCCTACTAACCCAACATTCTGTCCTACACCCCACCCTCAAGTTTCCCTAGCCCACCAAAAGATACTATAGACCCTTGTGCAAATTTATTGGTTACATAATAGATTGTAAAGGAACACATAATTGTTGTATATCATGA